>JABASD010001306.1:0-42981 GCA_019776165.1 Pogonognathellus flavescens | reverse complement strand
GAGAACGTCTTATTAATTTTATGCACAATGATATCTGATCGTGAAAATCTAGCTAACTGGGTTGATGTTTCAGAGTAATTGCCAAGTGTAAAGTCGAAACACACGTAGAAATCAGTTATTTTTGTAAACAATTATATTAAATACTAAAACACAATCTTAGAATGACAATTACAAGCAATTTTCCAATTAATTATCAACAATTAATCACAATTTATCCAATTATTTCAACAATTATCAAATACAATTTTCGCAGTCCCACTTTGCACCTTACTTCTACGAAGAGCTAAAGCGTCCTGACTCAAACTCTCAATTTTCTCTTCCCTCCTTCTCCTGTATATCCGCGTTTTCCAAACAAACATCATCTTTCTCGTTTCTCGTGACAACAGTGCCATTCCCAGAGAGTACACAGGAAATGACTATAGTCATCATAACAAGCCAAAACGAGGACGGGCCAAGCCAAATAACTTCAAGACTTGTATTTCGTATTGCGTCATGCATTATGTACGTACACAGTTCCACTACAAATACCAAGGTATGTTCTACATCCTGTTTCACCCATTTTCTATTTGCATAACGAACACTAAGTAACTCTTGTGCATTATATCCTCCAAGTACAGAAGTGCTTACAATAAGTACTGGGCAAAAATAGGCCCATACACCTCAATAATGCATATACACTTTCTGTACACATATAAACTTCAGGCGCCATCCTCACAACGTAGTCAATATGTCCACGGAGTCAAAAAAATATTAACACTGGTGCAAGTGCTCTTTTCCTCCGCTCGCACAGTTCATATGCGTATTCATGAACAAGCACCTCATTTTTACGTCTAAGTAATGCATACGAGTAGAATATTTACAAAAGTTGCTTATACATATTATTATCTTCATAAACACGGACTGAGAAGGAACTGTAGGAGACTATACGCAACTCACCATTTACCCAACACGAACACCATTCCATTGTATTATTTAGTATAGTGACGGGAAGACTGCATAGCTATAAAAATCTGGATACTGAAGTCAAATTTACGTTTGCATTGTCTCTGCACATTTCCTGTACGTTTATATTGGGCACCATAGCCACTTTATTATATGTGGCCTAAGCAGAACTGTATATTAGATGAGTAGTAAAGTGTATCCGAGGCTTTGGCGAACGTAGCTACCATGCCATTACATAAACTACTATACTTTACTAAATGAAAACAGAAACTGTGAGCTTTGGCTCTGTGTCTTGAATATTTCTCACAGAAAGAGGAAGAACCTTTTCTTTGAAAGTATGAAAACAGAGCAGGCGACAAGAAAAAGATACTCGATAAATGTCGCATATATCCTTCCAGATTCAGGTCATGATGCAATTATATTTTACTATAGCTTTTCACTTTTTGCTCAGCCTACGCTTGTAAGGCAACGGAGTTTCGTAGGCGATACAAGTTCAGTGTACTCGCAGCATATAATCATATACGACTAAAAGTAAGTGCTGAGAGTGACAGAGCAATAGTGGTTAGTTATATCGGCATAACACACTTTTAGGGTCCTTATTCCTTTACTTTAGTTTGTTTCCGTTGTGTGTAGCTTGTAGTGCACAGCATTCGTTGGAATATATCAAGTTTTTATGTTGTCTGGTGGAGTTGAGACAAAAAAGCATGTTCCACATTCAGCTTACATAAATGTGAAACATAAACTGGAGATATGATTTTGCCTTAAGGGCTGTTTTGTTTCGCCAAGTGCCACTCTTCGCTCAACTCTTCACCGTCTCATTTGTCTCATTCTTGAAATTCTCACAGTTGACTTATTTTTCTCTATAGCCCACTTTCTCCATCATCATTCCCAATCCTTGCTCTGAAGAAACTCTCCGATTTCCTTTGCACATTTTCTCTATTCAGCTCCAAATTTTGCTTACTCTAATGACTTCCTAGTGGTATTTCTCTTTTGTCGACTGGCAACGAATGGCAAAATAACAGCAAATTACTACTGAACTGTTCCATACACAGAAAACAGTCATAATAATGATCTGTTGTGCAGACTCAATCATTTTTACTACGTAGTTTTAGTTGAGCCATCATACATTTCTCTCTGTTCCATATAAGAACGTCACCTCCCCTGTTGGTGCAAACATAATGTCCTATAATGTAAATATCCTTTCAAGTAGACACAAAACTCCTGCGAGAGCTTAGTGAACAAAGTACTCATTTATTTATAGTGCCAAATTATTCCCGTAATGAAAAGGTTAAAGTGACTGTGTGCAGAGAGAGTAGATTTTTGCTGGGAGTGCTTAGGTGCCTCCTTGCTAATATTTATGTAGCTCCAGAGTTACGACAGAGAGAAAAGGTGGAAATGTCGTAGCGAAGTGAAAGAGAGAAAGATTTGAGAATAGTGGAGAGATCTATTTATATTTGGAACGGAAGAGTAATGGAGGGCAGATTGAGCAGGAAGTGGAGAGAGAAAAGGGAAGACGGAGAGAGTAGTTGACTCCAGTTGTTGCCTTGAATGTTGAATATTGAATGGAGGAGAGAAGGTTGCACGTTGCACGAGGCATTAGTAGCTCCTCGTGGAAACTCATTGGCAGGGAAATTATAGACGTGCAGTTGACAGAGTTTATCGATTCCGTCTAATCCCATCCATAATGGCTCCACAGAACTGCCAAAGAACTGCCTCTAGAGTTGACTGACTCGACTTTTACTCGTAATTATATCTCTCCTTGTAATCACTATAATAATATCCAACTAATGAATACTCAGCCTCTTTTCTCCCATCTCCGTCTGTTTTCTGTCAGCCAACTCCGTCTTTTAGTCTTAGCAGCATATTCGTGGTCGCAGTCGATATATCAAGGTATCATTAGTGCCCTGCTCCTTTTCCACAGTATCGCCCTCATATTTATATCCCATTTTAAACTTACTTCGCCGGGCAGACTGCTGGAAAAACAGAAGTAAGGCACAGGGGAATAAGGAACTAAGTTTTCCTAGGCTTACGGTGTTACTCTTATTATTTCTTATCAGTTGATGCAGGGGAAGTCGGGTAGGTCACACGAAAAGTCATTTTTTCGCATGGCATCACATCATGACAGGCATCTCGGCATTGTCATCAATAACGGACGAAAAACTCATCATTCATATTCGACAAAAATCAAATTAAAATTGAGAATTACGTGACCCAGGAAGAAATTGAATGAGCAGAATCTTAATCAGCCCAAGACGTCTGTCCGTATGCCAGTGGCAGGCTCAGTCCCTGTTCCCCGCTTTAAACACGGGACGCTGGAAATGCAGTGACTGTGTTCTACAACGGGGACTGACTGTGACACTAATTAATTTAAACTTTCAGGAAACTTTTTAAATTGGAGAAAGACAACTTTCACCATTGCCTACGTGTCGCTTTCTCTTTGTCTGCAGCTGCACATACAAAGACACTGCGTAGAGTTATTACACCGATCTCTAATGGATTCTCCAGAGATGTGTCTTTTGGCTAGCAGGGGATTTTCACATTGTTCATCCTTAGGAGCAAAAGAGTATCTGTCTATCTGTCTCTCCACCTAATACCAAGACAAGCGAGTGCAAATAAAAAGAGGATTATAAGCAGAGACACGTAAGTAAAAAAAGCAATAGAGAGGCTAACAAGATTAACTATAGGTCTTTGTCGAAATTCCTCCAGCTCACAGTGACCCAGTTAATTGCTCAACACTATTATATATATTATGTACTTTAGTTTGTTCAAGTGCACCACTCCGACTTAGACTAGTCCAGGCCTACCTTCTTAATGTATACATGTGTTCGCGTCATGTCAATTTCGGTTTAAACTATATATAGGCAGCTCTATATCTTCCCCCTCCTTCCTCCTATTACTATAATATCCGTATATGCCTATAAGTTATAGGACAAGTACATTTATTTACTCAGAGTAAAGTTCCTTGGGATCTCATTGCATTTCATATACTTGTGATATACTCATACAACAATTTATTACATATAGTAATTGATCAATAAGAATAGACAGAAAATAAGTAGAGCGTAAAGTTAAAGTTAAGTGAAGGCGATTTTCTTGTCTTGTCATTTTTGATTAACTAGTCTGCAGAAGAACTGGACAAAGAAATCAAAACCAAACTACATACATTTACTTGATAGCCAGTTAATTCACTTTTGAACTCGATGATTCGCCTAACCTCAAAAGTATGAGACTTATTTACATATTTCCAATTCCAATATAGGGAGTCCCTGTAGGCTGAATTCTCGCTAAGTGGAACTATGCCTCTAGCAGGAACGGAAGCTCGTGTATCCGCACATGTATTATTTCACAGATAGTTATTCATGTATGCAGTTAGATAATTCCTCATGTTCTCTTCTCTTGTCATGTCATGTCATAGGAAATAAGAAGAATGTCCAAGAATTTATATGCAAGCAGGGGATTAGACCACTTAAATAGTAATATTGCGGAGATACACGTTACACATAAACGCAGAGGTCTCTAAACCACACTATTACTTACCATCTATGTATTACATTCCAATACTAAATGTATATTGCTATGAGACACCTTGACAGTTAATCGATGCGGCTTTAGCCTCTATTCCACTTTCTACTTCATATTCATATCGCATTGCACGTAATGCTTCGTATCAAAATACTATCAAATCCAATCTGCTCAGCCTTTTACAGTACAACCTTCCTATCTTTATTTTTTCAACATGATGACTTTGTAGCATACCCCGTCCGTCCTGCACTACCCAACAATAAATTCGGTAATTTCATGTCTCAAATAACCTTCTCCTACCCTCTGCATGTGTCTGTAGCAAATGAATATCCAGAATCCACAGTTTTGTTTTGTGCAAGTAAATAACGTGCACAAAACCTATACAGGCAAGAGATACAAATACACATGCACATACCATTTGTGAAATGAAATAAATGTCCGGACGGACATTTCATATTTTAAATCCATCCGTGAATTTTTGAGCATGCGTTTTATTTCAATGATAAGATTATATAGATTTGAAATTCAGCTTTATATATAAAGGTTTCATTTTATAAGCTAGTAATCCTAGCCGAAGGTGCCTGTGGGAAAGCAGCTTGTTTTGCAATGTCAAATTGAGGAGCGTGCTTATGTATTTTGTATTTTAAAAGGCAAAGTAAAGAATAAGCTCTTCAAAATCGTAGCAATGGATAAATCGATAATTATTTGTTAAAACATAAAAAGATAAAACATGGTGCTTGAAATACTGCAATAGTTAAGAGTTCAAGTGTTCCTTTCTATCACAGATAATAAGTACCCATGTTTTCCCCTCCTTTAACGGGCAGAAAGATTTTTTACAAGCTACAAGGCGTTCCTAATGATATAATGTCAATTTGGTTGAACCAAAAGGTTATAAGAGACGAAGTAAACGTAACTGTATTTTAGCTTGTGATATATCAAGCTTCATTCCGAGCCGAAATGATATAGAAGACATTCATACACATAAAAGGTGTATATTTATCCTCCTAGGTATTTCATTTACATAACACATCTCTTGTTATTATCTCCACCAACCAGCTCCAGACTACTCAAAACATGAAAAACCATTCATCACAATTACAAATAAAATCCCATCCAGAGGAAAGAAGAGAAAGAGACATTCGTTCTCATTTTCTCGTTCTTTTCGTGGTTTCCCCTAGTCGATAGCTGAAACTCTCATTCCCTTCCCAATTGTTAATTCCTCATAAATCTGGGATAAATTTTTTGCAAGTTAACAACATAGGAAAAATGTTTTGCTAGAAGCTACACATTTTGCGGAGACTCATAACAATCTTGATAAGTGCAGACAACACAGTATAGCAATTTATTAAACTAATCTGTCTTTGCATGCATGCATGGAGAGGGAATCCAGTCACCAGTAAGTATGAAAAACTTAATCCATAATATATCTATGCAGAGTAATATAGCACAAGTTTGAAAAGTGGGTGTTTTATGCTCGGAAAAATCGAAACGCTTCCATTATTTCACATTACCTCGCTCTCAGCAATATATTCCTTCTCCGCGTAGTAATTCTGAGCCTTCTCTCTTGGAAACAGACTCTACACCTAGAAGCAGAGAATTAGTGATGAGAAGGAGGAAGCAGGAGAAGAGCGGAGACTTTCATTGGAGACGGCGAAGAGGATGAATCCAAATGCTGTGGCGGACGGACAAACCTGCCATTAGAAAGTATCTACATGTCCCATGCAGCAACGTCAGAGAATTTTCACTATCATTCTCCGTTGCTGCTTCTAAGTAGTAAAAATCTAGTTATCACTCCAGTGGTGTCGTTGGACAACTAAGCTCATACAAGATTCCTAGTTCTCCTTCCTGTCTTGCTTCTCTGTTGCTAGCATGCACAACCACCACCACTCTCATAACATTATAGCCTTCTAACACGCAGATACGTACAGCGGAGGAATAAACGGAATCAAATGGCTCTAGACATTAAATCTTTTTATTTCTCTATTTCTCTTCTGTGCTGTGCAATGTGTCGTGTGCTGGAATGAGATAGGAGCAATAGACAAACGCTTTGTGTTAAATACGACTTGTACACAGAAGACTTACATCACGATCACGGTACAAAGAACGCACACAGTCTCGGTACATATCTAAATGCATCCTCCACAACTCCTTATATTATAAGCATTTCTCTTTATCAAACCAAAGTCCGTAAAAACTCTGGCTGCTGCTAAAACGCAAAGGAATGACAGGAGACGATGATGACGAGCCAGTATTTTCATCACATCCCATTCCATCACACACAACGCTTTGCAAAGCTGACTGGGAGACTGACACTAAAATTCCCATTCTGTAATGTAATTTAGAGGAAAAAACGGTTAGAATTTCAGTGCTTTCCCTTGGCTGTGTCTGTTCTTCCACTCAGTCTTCAACTCGTTGCCCTTTTATTCTCTTTTTCTGTTTCTGCACGACAGACACGCGTCTGTGTGACTGGAGAAGAGCAGACAATGACAGTGACCAGACAAGACAAGAACAAACCGAGCCGTCCATCGTCATAGAAGACAAAGCTGAGCTATCTCCCACGTCACACATCAGACATCACATTTATATCTACTTAAATCCTCCTTTCATCGTTCAGGCTAAACCGTCACACACTGCATACATATCTATTTCTTCTTTACGTGCCTTGCTTCACCTTCTTGGTCAGTCCAATTGCCTTGCTTGTTCTTCCGTAGCTAGAAAAGACACGCTTCCCTTCCTATTTGTTATCCTAGACGCTTATAGGCACACACAGCAAAATGAAAGAATACAAATACAATACAGAGTGGGCTCACAAGAGAATTATAACCGCAGCACGAGCACATGCCCCAGAATCAAATGGAATTTCTACACTGGCGACTGTTACATCGTATTATTAGCGGTGACATAATAAGAGCAAAAGAGTGAAGGTTTTCGAGACGATAAACCACACATCACCGCAGAACAGAAACCGAACGAAGCCAACGTAGGCACTGAACCGGCAGAAGACCAACGTGAGGCTGCAGAGCACATCTCTCTCTCCCATTCTCCTAATAAGCCACAAAACAGCCTTCTCCATGCTGGAGTCTCCAGAGTGCACCCTGTATATCCCCAGAAATAATACTTATATCGGGCACACGTGCTATGCTCGCACACAGCACCATTGTATCCTCCGACGGGCATCTGTTAACTGTGCACAGTAAGTAATATGGAGTAATGCTGCTAAAGCCAGTGTATTTATGGTAGACAGTCAGTTAGTCTTTGTTGTAATGAAAGGCAAAGGAAAGACAGACAATGTTTTCTACTCGGCTACATTTTAATGTAATCAGGGCTGCTTTTCCTTGCTCTAAACATTGCTCGGCTCAACTGGGAAGCTAAACCATTGGAAACCACAGCAGACGGAGAGAGAGAGAGAAAGATGAGCGCAAAGCATGACTCTTTGCTGGGTCTGAATTCTGTGTATTTTGCATTACTACATGCTGATGACAAAACTATACATAGTCTGAGATGTGTAGTTGTACTTATTATGCCGTTCTACCACTACTGTTCGTAATTTGCAGTGTAGTCCTATTTCTTATAGGCAGTACAACGTAACAGAAGTAATGCTAATGTAATAAGGTTGAAAATTGGAAATTCGGAGTAAGATAAGAGAAGACAAGTGAGTGGAAGGCTGAGTAGGTTGCTCCCTAACTGTGTAAACTAATATAATAGAATAGCGCATTACATCTCATCAGATCCCATAATTCCTGACTGTCTGCTTCTTTGCGTCTACTAATAGCATCCTAGACCTTAATAGCATAACATCTAATACCCGCTATGTAACTGACACTCCGAACAAACTTGTCTGCTCTGCTAATGCTAAGCAAAGCTAAAAGAAGCCAAGCCTGTGTGCTGTGCCGTGTAGAACGAGACCACAGTTATATAATACGTCTGTGTGAGTGTTGGAGGAGCAGCGAAATGAAATCAAGTCATGTAAATCCACAGCGGTTTGGTTTACATGGATGGTCGAATGGAATTCGCGTTAGTGTAAATACGTGCAGTAGTCTTCTCAGTTGCATAATATGTAATAATGTAGTTGGTGTTGCGTAATGGTAGTCTGCCTACGTAGTGTTGTGTAAGGAAAGGCTTGCTGGAGAGCAGTGAGGATGTGGGACACGAGAGGCGACAAGAGATCCTCAGACGGAGGAGAGATAGAGAAAGCAGAAGAAGAGAGTGGCAGTGACTGTAGCTGTTTACTGCGGGAGAGATGAAAGGGAAGAAACATTTGCAAGAGATGCAGCAGTGCAGAATGGGAGGAAGAGTGGAGAAGTAGACGTGGAATTTGTGTGGTGGTGGAAGGAGAGAAAGCACGCTGGGAGAAAGCAGAGCGACTTTCTCTTTTCGGAGAAGGCTGTGAGCATTGCCTTTGCTTCTGGTTGTGGATGCGTTTAGTTTGGAATTGGCCGATGAAACGAAGGAAAGTTGTTGGAGAGTATTGGAGTGAGTGTGGTTAACACTTTCACGGCGGCTCAAGCGATGCGTGTCGACGTGCCTTATGAATGGCATACAACTCTGGCTCACTTCACCTAATAGAAGGGAAATTAACGAGCGCCAAAGGCTTTTTCATCAATCTCCATCCCTTCCCGTAGCCTTCCCTACTCAACTCTCCATTTGCAACTAGTCACCAGAACGGATTAAATTAAAGAAGCATTAGTACTTCTACTCCTACTGCCTCTATTTACTACTACTACTACTACCACCTACGAATCCAGCACCATAGTACTCATATATAGTACTCAACTACTACAACAAACTGTAAGTAGAGACTAGCTGAAAAGGTAGCAGTTCACGTAAAGACTCACTCCAACAACTGCTCTAGCCGAACACAGATTCAACTGTGTATTTGTATATGTTTACTTACGATCCTCTTTGTCTACTTGTAGTGCTCGTAGTACGTTGCACACAAAATGCCTTTGCATTATTATACAGACTTTCTAAGCTCAGTGGGTTCGCTCACTTAGCAATACATGGCTTCTAGTATTTACTTACTTGTCTATTCTCTGCTTTCTCTCTCTCTCTCTCTCTACCCGCTTTATTCCTTCCTTCTCATTTTGTCGACTGTGTAGTTTTGTTTAGTTGAGTAAGAGTGCTGAGTGTTCATACTTACAACCAAGACTCTTTCAATCTCACTTCTCTTGCACTACCAGCCGAGCCTTGGCTCCTGTTGGAGTTGAACAGCAAAAGCAACAGAAGATTTCTCTCAACTCGTACAGAATTTACGGTATTTAGTTTCTGTCAGATAACTCCCCTTCCTTCACCCAAATACTTACACTCCACTCCCCTCCATTCCAATTCACTTCAAATGACTGTACAATGTACAATCCCTATACCAAACCAAGTCACACCATTCACTTACCACCATCATACAGAAACAGCAGCAGCAGCAGCTCAAAGAAAGTCAGCTCTCTACTTTAAATTTGTAATACATGAGACCGTAATGCAGAGCGAGAGAGAGAGCGAAAGAGAATTACTATTTATATATACCAGCAGAGTGAGCAGAGTCAATACACTTCCCAGACTCACTGTCACTTCAATCTGCTACAGAAACTTTCACTAATCCAACGACTTGTAAGTTAAAAGTAAACTGCGAAATCATTGCGCACAGAAGTAAACAAACAACACGCATCATCATCATCATATGATTTAGCTAAGTACGTTCTTTAACTCTTCAAGCATTAGAGATACGCACTTCAAGTGCATTACCCTAATTAACTCTACTAGCACTCTCATAAGAATCTTCTTTACCGACTGCCTTAACTTTATAATATCTATTCTCATACGCACAATGTAAAATGAAATTTCCCGTCATATTCCTACTTGATTGATATCAATCTACTTTTTTGGCTTTAAAAGACTTGATTTTATTACGGAGTGTGCATGCTGCTAATGTGTGTAACTATTTATGTATAGTATGAAATTCGTACAACGGATGAATAATCCACTCACTTAAAAACGAATTAATTTAGTGTTGGTTGAAAATATAATCTCTTATTGCAGTGGATGTGCACATGGTGGAGCTACATATAATAAATCGAAGAGTAGTGGCTTGTATTCTGTAATGTGAGTTTGAGATAGAATGCCAATAATTCAGGGAAATAAATCTTTTTTAAATGACTTAGGTGATTATAGATAGGTGTGACAGCTCTTTGTAAGAAGGGAACCGAATTTGTGTGGAGAAAGTCGTAAATATTGAAAATTCATCAGTTGAGACTTGAGTGGGATCGGATGTTGTCATGTTGTCTGGTGAAGTGACGCGTGCATGAAAAATATAAAAAAGAGGAAGCTCAGAGTTATTGCCGCATGAATTGACATGCCGTTCCTTCACTTTCCTTTTAAGCAGCAATAATGTAGTTATGTCAGTAAAAGTAGACATTTTTGTGCGTAGTCTCGTTGAAGTTTTAACGGTCATTGTCTTGAGTTATTATGCAGCGTCTATGAAATTTGACGGAAGAAAGCTCTCGTCATCAAATCCTTGGAATTTTGAACAAGAGGAGTCTCATTTTTGTAATTTGAATTTATTTTGCATGTAGTGTGTTGGCTGTAGCAAGGCGCTGTAATTGTTCCTCGGGGGTAGAGCAGAGTCTGACGGAGTAAAATCTGTAGAGAAAGTGGAGCGGAGCTTAGCGCAGTTAGTGCTGGAGCTCCTAATGTCGGAGAAAGAGCTAAGACGGTAGTTATTACAGAGCCATGCATGCATTCACTTGTTTGCTTTATTAAAACATGGTCGTTATGCTGCCGACACGTTAGAGCTCTTAAGGAACTGGAAAATGGAAAGGTCTATGCCTCCCCTTGGACTCACACGCATAATTTACGCATCCTGTTTCAGTCTCCCGAAGTCTTTGTTAAATAAGAGAAAAGTGAGTATGTTCCACATGCACCCATTTGGTGTTTTTACGCCAAGTCTTTAGTTCCCTATCACTGACTTATCTTTTCTTTCCGTTTGCTTTGGCTGAGCAGAGCAAATGTAGCCAAAACATGCAATAATCATAAAAAAGGTGGAATAGAATTGTCTCGCAGGTACTCCAAATGAAAGAGAATGGGAGAGGGAAGGAATAATGCTAACTGTATCTCGCTTACACAAAACCACTCAGCTTACCTTTTCTCTCCACTTTCCCTTCTCATCTTTTCCGCTGGCAAATGCTATTTGCTCCTAACAGGGTATTGCCAGCAATACTAAATAAAAGGTAAAAAACTCTTCTTATGGATTTTAAGCGTAGACGGAGAACTGAAATGTTAGAAAACACGTCTGAGATATAATTTTGGGTTCTACGTGTGTAGCCGAGTATTCTGGAATATTGTGTGAAGTGCATTGGTGCGAGTGTAAGAAAGGGATGCGATGAGACAGAAAGAAAGAGGAACTTGACTCGTAAATCTCTCTTTTGCTTTCTCTAGGCCTTCTCCAGCTCAGCTCGAATTTCGGTGTGTTCATGCAGCAGAAGAAGCGATGCAAGGCAAGGCAAAGCATCGTTGTCTATCCTCCCTCCGATCTGTGGTTTCACTTCAACATCCACAATGTACACTCACTCCTATTAAATTCTATAAACTCCTATCGTCTCCTGCAAATATACCACTGGCTAATCCTCACTGTTTCAAAGAACTTGCAAAACCATTTCTTCCGCGACTACCGCTGCTCGAGATACATTCAGAAGATACAGTTCCAGTCGGAGAGCTACACAGAGAGAGAGAGAGTGAGTTGTTAGGGAAATCTCTCTGGTCTCACAGCTCACTGAGAATGACCCACTAGCCAAGCGGAAGCCACGGAAAGGCAGGCAAAGCCAGCGGTAGGTATACTCTACAGGGTTCTCCTACGGAAAATATCCACAATGGTTATTATCCTCTAAATGGGTTACACGCAATAAACTAGCACAAAATCATGCAATTTTAATTTTGCAAACAAAATTTCCTTGCAGTAGACAAGCAATGTGGGCTAAAGCACCGAAAATTGAAAATAAAAATTAATATGGGCATAGAATATAGAAAACATTTTCTGTCTGTGTGAATATTTCCCGTTAATGCAAATTTTCGTTGTTGAGCAATCAATACTACAGGTACGTGGTTGAAAACATTTTCTGAATGAATGTTTCACGGTAGACTGAGTAGTTTAGAGTATTTATATTGCGTATTCAGGGGGGACCCTGTATTTGTGTACGGAGTGCGGCGTACTTGGAGTGACTCGCATTTCTTTTATCTCTTGTAAAATATGGACTGTGTATATTAGAGGAGTAAGAGCCGAGCCTTGTTCTGTACTCACAGCAATTGATCACACTCCCAGAATCTCACGTAGTAAACTTAACTGCACCGCTTATATAGCTCTGCTAATGCCACTATAGTGTACTGGTGGAATGCGAGGAATATTATCCAATACAGACTAACCTCATCCCATACTTATCAATGGATGCCACGAAAGTTTACATTGCGCATTTATCTGCCCAACAAAAAGACAAGGCGCCGTTGCTTTTCTTTCCATTTCCAACTGTGAAACTTTCTTACGAACCGAAACTATCCTTTCTCCTTCCACTCTCCTCCACCAACAACACTCCACTTCTATCTCTATTCAATTCCTCTCTCGACTAACTACACACACATACCACACTCTATTACCAACAACCACCCAGTCCACTTGAAAGAAGACAGACGAAAGAAAGAAAATATTGTTATCCCTATTGTGCATGAACTGTGCATTATAAATGTTATTTGTAGCTAAGAATCACTCCCCATATCTATCTACCCAAAACACTTCAAACAAACCTTCAACCACCAAAAAACTTTTCAAGTATTCATGTGGCAATAATAATTGTATTTTGACATTTTCATGGCATGATAAATATACATGGTAAATAAGTTCCATACATAAGTATAGTACTGTCCAATAGCCTACATACATATAGCCTCTAATTTTGTTAATAAATACCCTTCACTACTTTGTATTGAAAGTAATAATAAATTTAATAATTCGTTAGGTCATTATTCATTAAGGTGACTGCTTTTTCTCTTCTGCGCTCTGTTTTTTAGACAATATATTTTGTGTTTATATGAGAATTATATAAAATATTAATTTCATTCACTATACTTGAAAGATTCGAAAGAGTATGGACACAAGCACCAGAAAACCTACGAAGGAACTTATTTGGCTCACACGAGTTTCTGACCTTTGATAACAATTAATTTGTTGCTAAGTATTCTACTTTGAACGAATCCTTTTGATGGAACTGCGATGATTCCTTTGAAAACAATCTGTTTGAAGTCTGATTGTGAGAATTGGATTTTAGAATTGCGTATCGAGATTCTCTCGTCATTCCTAAACAGCACGCTTTATTTCATTGCACCGCATAATTCGTAGTAGCTTATGCGTTGTAGGAAAAGACTAATTAAAACGAAATTTTTAGCAACATTAAGTTTAATGGTAAAATAATATTCTGGAACCAACACACTCGAGACAGAGTAAACATGAAACGTTAGAGAAATGCTAGTAGTGTGTGTAATGGTAACGCTAGTAGTAAATGTGAAGACTGACAAAGAGAAAGTTTTTGGAAAAGAATGAACTGAGAGAGTCTTATAATGAACAAAAGGAAAGAGTAACTGGTAAATAGAGATGGAAGGACCAGCGTGGAATGACAATCCCACTACATGCAAAAGAAACCAAGATGAAAGCATTTCAGCTGAATGTATTTGGCTGCGTCTTATTGTTCTGATGGCTATAGAATTTCCATTGTACCCTCCACAGTATTCTATTTCTATTTGGTTACCGATTGCTAGTCTATTTATTTAGTGTACAAAGGAACATAAAGAAATTTCTCCCGTATATTTGTATTCTCAAGATATCCTCCCTATGCTACAGCACGCCAAGTAAGTAAATGGATGCAAAGGCAATGCCAGAATTTCTAGAGGATATACTACAGCAGGAGAACATACAAGAATACAAACAGAGTTCTTCAATGAGAGAAGTGGCTACACTACAACTTTGTTAACATTCAATGAAAATTGCAAACAAAATCCCTATAGCAGTCAGTATCAATTCTTTGAAAACTACACAATAACCATCTGCGGCTTACACTTTATGTAAGCATTCACGAAGCATAACACATACAGTTAGAGAGTTGCAAATGTAAATTGTAAAGAAATACACATTGCAAATTAGGAAAAAAACATTTAGTATAAACGAGATGAAAACGGATGCTGTAAAATGAATCAATGAAGGTACAGTAACCCTATGCTGCGTGTGTGTTCTATTTCCACAGAGGAAGCCATACATATAAAATTACATGAGCCATAGGTTACACAATGAAACACAAGTTTAGTACATTACATATGTACTGTAATAACTATTCTGTATTCTGTCTAATGCTACTACTATTTCTTCAAACAAACATTATACAACGATGTTGTATAGAACAAATGAAATGTTTGGAGGGGTTGCACATATGATGCTTATAATAGGAACTAAAGTCCTTTGACACAGAACAATAATACTAATTTGCCAAATTAAATGGAGAAGGAAAATCTACAGCCACACTCTTTTGTTTCTCAAGTAGAGGTACTCATTGATTCATAATTTTTTTTGATGTAGGGTTTGTGGAGCTGTGTGAGCAAATGGAAATGTTTAATAGTGAATAAACCATTGCAAAACAGCTATAACAAAGTAGCATATACGATATTTAAAAGCACTGGTACTTATACACAGACAAATTGAATTTGTTAGAGGTCATGAAGTGTAAGGAATATAGATTCCCTGAACCCAGCCAACTCATCAGCCATTCTCTACTATACGTTATATGGATTAGGAGGGGACGCTAACATTGGTGATTATAATAGCGAACAGTAACATTGGTGATTATAATAGCGAACAGTAACATTGGTGATTAAGGAACAGCAACATTGGTGATTAGTGAACTACGATCATTGGGGATTAACCTACAATCGGAGAGGGGACGAAACCAAAGGACGCTTCGACTCTCAGGACAAAGGATTAGGAAACATATAAATACAGGATTAGAACCAGGACTCTTCAGTCTCTGTTGGAGCACAGTTGCAGCTACGCATTCTGCCCAAATAATTATTGAGGATAGAACTAGAAATATTCTTGTAAACAATCTCTGAAAGTATTTACCAAAGTCCACGATTAAAACATAACTACTATTATTGTTAAATCTTAACTCGCCTCACTTGTGTCCAGTCATAATCTTATTACTAGCATAGAAAGTTAAATAGAACCTAAAGTCATTCTATATCATCGTACTTATACAAAGCTATAGCTTAGAAACTAGGGATTCGTACTACTGGATAGAAAGACTGCCGTTAGAACCAAAGATACCACACCACTATCTTTACAGAAAGAGGTGACCATATTTGATCTAAACCTTTCAATGGATCTCTAGGACATTTGTACAACATTTCAAGTCATTATCTCAAACCGTTTTAGAGTTATATCGTGCATACAGACAGACGGACACACACAATATAAGTTTCTTTCAATAATAAATAGAATAGAGAGTGTGTCATGTATACAACAAGCATTCCGAAGGTTTCTCTAATGAAAATCACTACATAATGTAGTAAGCAGCAAGAAGTAGTATGTAAAATTAGCCACAGAAAACATTGGCTTGTTTTATACACAGACATTTTGCATAGAATTCTTGGAAATAAATTTTAGCGAGCGTAGGTACTGGAACGGATGGAATGAAAGCTTTCATAATAATAATTAGCGAAACTGATTCGTTATTTGTTCAGGACTGTTGCACACACAAAAGTAAGCTACCCAATTTGACTTATCCTTTACCCACTCTCTCTTTCTCTCTCTCTCTCTCTGTAGAGTGAATAGAAATGGAAGTCATTGGAAGGGATCCTTTTATTTCATGTGTGTTGTTCGTGTAGTCGATCATATCGTTCTAGTTTATTTTATGAGATTCTCCTCGCCTCTCTCTCTCTGGTTCTGTTGTGCCAAGTCTTTGGTGTATAAATTGCAAGTTGGTGTGCATAGTGAGTTGATGTTGTTGGTGTTTTAAATTATTCTGATATAAACGGCGGCTGGTGATATAAATTAACGAGAAAGTTGTGTGAGAACGAGTATGTGATGTGGAAACGTAAATTTTCGTGGAATACCAAACCAATATTAACACAACCACAAATTGTCGTGGTTCTGTATTATATGCCAAGTTACGTTCTTCTGTAGGTATACGCAGAACTCGTAATGCTCAGACAGCCCTTTGCTTTCCCCACACACTCCCTCCACTCTCTCTCTCTCTCTCAAAGTGGCTGTCTACATCTGTGTATGCATCGTACTGTGTCTCTCTTGTGTTTCCTACCAGAACGAAACCACTAACTCAATTTCCATTGTGAATTTGAGAATCTGATGAAACTTAAAAGGCATCTTAAGTGCTCTTTGCTGTTGTTTAGTCGTAAAGCGTACTTGAATCAGCCACGGCGACAGCCATTTCATTTAAAATTCTTTGAAGTTTGGAGGTGAGTGCTGGCAAGTAAGTAAGTTCTCTTCAGTCACGGACAACTAATGCTTCTGCTGCTCTAATTCTTACTACTATTATTCTACGGCTACATTACATAATATACGTATTGCACAAATGGAAGAACTACCAGTGCTCTACCTACTTTTTAATAAATACAAAATGAGGCTATATTTAGTAACACAGACACAGTGAAAACATTCAACCAAAATTCTATGCGCACATCTCATCTTACGTACAGCAATAATAATATTTGCTCGTCTCACTGAGTGACAATAACCAAACCGAGAAAAATTCTCCATGTCGTTCCTTTTACAGAATATTATGCCATTTGGAAACTCTGGCCTTAAAATGTGAAAAGCATGAGAATGTTTTTCCGCTGTCAATACACAGTTTGTAGGGCACAGTATGTATGAGTATGACTGACAACCACAGCGCAGTAATGTACGTTTGAAATGTGAACATGTTTACATGCACGTATACATACAAATCCAATGTAACGAAATATTTTTCTACCGGATTGACAGAATCAATTATGTGGATCGAAAAAAGGCGAATGTATGTATGTTGTGCAATACAATGTTGTTATATTACTTTCAGGGCTTTCCATGTATGTTTAACAACAAATCAGTCATATTTCTCAACAAGGAAAAGTATTATTACGCAAAGTGGGTCACCAACAATTTCAAGAATGTTCTTTCGTCTTCCAGTATCAAAAATAATTTTGTAGATGTAGAAAAAGGAAGTTTCTTGTCAGAAAGAGAAGCTCTTTCACTTCATTTTCAATCATGCCATGTATAATACGTTTGCGTTATCTGTATCCGCGTTCTTCTTTTAGATGTGCTCAAACTATAATATTATGCATCTACTAATAGTAGCAATAGTACCTATGTAAGTCAGTTTCAGTCTCTACTACCATAATAAATTTAGCAAATTCCATAGAAAGCATTTCCGTACTATTGGCAATAAGAAATAGTTACAAAGAATGAAAGCGTAGTTCTTCGATATTTACTAATAATATCTTTTGCAAAAATAAATTCTTTATGAAGAATGATTGTCTATAAAAAGTTAATCAGATATTCTGTACCTATACGCTTATAAATATCGCTTGTAGACATTGCCAAGTGATCTGATCTGGTAACTAATGTATTACGACGCCAAATTTGTAATTACATGAAAAGCTGTGCCTATAATACCTCTGCCATCTCTATTTGTATAGAAGATCCCTTTATTACTCGCATTATTAAGTTATTAGTATTCATACAAATCCTCTGTCGCCATGTATTATTATGTCAAAGAGAGCGAAGAGAAGTTGTGCAGACTATTGGGGGCACAATATCGGACCTGTTGCTTAGTTCGAAAAACATCATACAAATACAGCTATATATACAAATACATCATTACTGGAAAACATCTACCTAAACATTAGACGAAGCCTTTCTCTACGGCTAGTCATTCCTTTCTATTACAGCACTTCTCCATTTTCGGTTGACTTGAGAAGTTAGAGGCAGCTAGCCATAACTAAGAATTGAAGTGGAAATTTAATGTAATTCACAGAGTCTTTTAGATTATTTTCATTGCATTACTCTTGCAGAGAGAGAGAGAGAGTGGTGATATATTATACGTTATACTGCGGACAATAATAATAAGTGAGGCATGAAGAAACAAGCTGGTGGATTTTATCTTTCGGTGCTTATGAGATGACTGCGATGATGATGATGATTCAAGTGATAATGTGAACGTGGGTTCGGTGCTGGTGTAAATGGCTGGGTCTGATATACATACTAAGTATTTAGATGTTTGGTAGTATTTGCATGGAAATAACTAGCCGAGTCTGTTTGACTATGGCATGGTCATTTATTATAGATAATGGAAGTAATTTAGAGCTCTTAGAAGATTTGTGCTGGGAAAAGTTCTTTAATCAAAGACGCAGGAAAGGAAGAAGAAGGCGAGCGAACAAATAAGATTGTGAGCTTTACTTTTCTCTTTTGGCCTGGCTCTTTTGTGTTTGTGTTTGGTGAGTGTTCTGCTGGCAGAGAGAGAAAGGATGCCTGAATAGATAGTCCTTTGCCCCACCATGCTAAGCATCACATTAATTAGTCAATGAATGGAGCGGAGCACCGGAGTGAAGTGCAGTCAGTCGAGTGCTGGCTCAAGCTGGAGCTGCACAACTCACACAACTAAGCCAAGCCTTGTTTGTTTGTGCAACGAATACCTTCTGTTCTCCAGTCTCATATTCAGCCACTTTCTCTTCGGCCGTCTCCGCACAAAAGGAACAACTCACTTTCCCTCCCAGTCCCTTCCCACGCCGTAATAACTTACTTATGAATAATCTCACAGCACTGCATCAACAAACAAAAACCAACACAAACCTACACAATTCTACATAATTACTACTTCGACTGTCAAAAGTCTACATTCCTGTCATGAGGCTAATAAAGTACAAAGCGTCACTCTTCCTTCTTCAAATTATTCTAATCATCTCATTCTCTCATACCAACAAAAAGCTCACAGAAAACATTTCTGCTGGAAAAACCAATAAGTATATATACGTGATCCACTTAAAAACACACATTACCAAATGTATTCCACTTGTAACCATTTTGTGAACTTGGAAAAACTCTAATCGTAAAAACACGCCATATACTGTACTAACTGTACAAATACATCCAAAGTTATACTTATACCGTGCAGATCGCATCATTCTAATGCATAATGCTGTGAGTGGATACAATATTGCCAACTACCTTACTTATACTATCTCAGAATTTCAGATATAATAATAATAGAACTGAAATTTCATTTCGCATGGATAATCTATATAATTATGTTGGTATAAGCTGAAGCATTGCCTATATGCATGAACATAGCTATTATTTCAGTTTGTAATGTGACACATGTTATTACAGTCTGATATTATAAATCAATACGAGTGTACACCATTTCCACTTGGAAAATTAGTAATTAGTAATTAACCACCGAGCTTTATCATGTCGCATTGTGAGAAGACAGAGAGAGAGAGGGTTTAGCACAGAGGGATTATTACTGCTCTCATCTCTGCGACTATGTGGCGGTGGTGCTAGTGTGCTGTTGTGTCAAATTTGTGAAACTATGTCGTATAAAATTATATGTGGAGTGATTAGGAGAAGTAACTTCTTATGGCTAACCAATAACCCGGGAGAATCCAGGACACTCTGTCCTGATTCCTGAATTTGCTTCTGGCATCATTTGCTTCCAGTCGGGTTTCATTATTTAAGACTTGGGTCACATACCACGAACATATCTCTAATTGATTGCAGACTACTACCACACTGGATTTCGCTGCCAACTTCTGACTGCCAAGATATTTTAACAGACATTACGTCCCACTACTCCATACATCTTTTCTTCCATATCAATTCCTTCGTAATTTCAAAGATTGTAATGTAACCCTACATTCCCTTTCTCCGCGAGGCCTTTTCAAACACAACAATATCCAACTCGCAGCTGGATACCAAAATTGCAATATAAATTAGCAGTGCAAACGGCTGAATAGGGAACAGTGTAACGCTTAATGGGATTTCATCCAAGTACAATACATAGACGTTACCACATACTCAACTGACGTCTTCCTTATTGTACTCCACGATAAGAGTAGAAAGGAGAACAAACTAACTTCTACACAGGCGACTCCAATATTCTGGTATGTAGTTAGTCAAACGCTAATATGAATTCAGCAGCACGCCTGAGTCAATACTCGTGTTTCAGCTAACAGAGGATAATCCATGAATCCATACAGGACAATGTTTGCCTTCGTTAATTGTATTTGACATGGACGAACATACAAAGGCTTTAATTATATAGCCATAGGCAATATTGCATATGATATAAATCATGCCCTATTATCTTAGTAATGGATTTAATCAATGGGAGAAAGTGCACAGTTGATTACAGTGAAAGCTGGCTGTGTGCTTTGCAGATGGTTGATTGGAAGTGAAAGCCATTATAGGAAATGACATTGCATGATGTGAAAATGAAATGTGTAGATTTAAATCGATCCGAGTGGCTGATAATTATCATGTTGAGAACGATTATTACCACTTCCCCTCCCTTGTACTTCCAAATTCCAGTTTATTATTCCAATACCAGTCTTGTCACCCTCAGACCTTACACGTTCTAAATCTCACTGACACAAAAACTATTCCAATCTTCATTTAGCACATTATGTAACTTTCTTTATTGCTTTCCTTGTTTCATGCTCGTTTTAATCACAGAATTAATGAGCCTTGATTGAAACGCCAGTTAATTCCCAAACAGCTAAATTGAAATGATTTTAATTTTTACATACCTGCTGCATATCCGACGGTTTGTGTAGACCACGTTGTGCTTTTGGATGTAACGGGAGACGGGTGAATGTCGTTTGGATCACTGACATTACTGTTTTTATTGACAAGGGTGGCAATGGGAGTTCCAGGAGTTGCATTCTTCGTTTCGTTTGGATTTGTCCAGCGGGCAATGGCTATCGTCGTTCGTCCATTAAAGCAAATCACCCAGACACCAATTGTAACAGTCAGAAACCACAAATTCCACCTGCGGCGACACATGACGCTAATCAACACTTCGTGCTACACTCTGTCATTCATTCCCGTCATGGGATGCGGATCATCATTGTAAGCATCAAGATAAGTCAAATTGTATCACGAACAACAACAACAACAACAACAGTAGACTTTTACATAGCCATTTTTTTGTCACGCTACATTCAGTTTATGTTTGACACTTGTACGATAATGGCACGAACACACACAACATTTATTTATTTTCATCGTGTTGAATTAAAATCCAAGTTCTTCTAACTGCCCCACACAAGACACTCATTGTACTTTCCACCGTGCCGTTTGTTCTTGTCCACTTTCTCTGACAGGTCAATTCAACTGTCCCGTTTCACATTTTCCACTTCATGTGAGATTGAGAATATGACTATCAAACTTCGGTTTTGTGAGGTGGCTGGTGTTTAAGACTGGGCAAGAGTATAAGAGTAATATGGATTATGTTTTTATAATTTTTTTCTTATTGCAAGATGCATTCACGGTCACTTATTTTTGCAAAACTACCACGGTGGAAAGCGATCCTAATTTTCTTGAGTCACTATCCGTTTTCTCCGATGTTCTAGTTGTTTTCAACCGTTCGAAAGAGAGAAGTCCATTTGAGATCTTGTGGGTTTGATGGAAGACCACTTTACGAACGTCTGAGGTATTTGTGGCTGTAAGGATATTATTTTTTTCCCATACAGATTAGCAAACTATGTACTACGTGTTCAAGTAGCCCATGTGTGTGTTTTCATGGAAAGATGAGAATGGGTAAATTGGAGAGATAAGTAAGTTGGCCGTTCTTTGAGATGGGAAACGATTCTTTTCGCGTCGAAAGTCTTAGGTTGACTGAAAGTCGCACTTTGTTCCATTCTGGCCGATTCTACGTGTTCAATCCTTGTAGCAGGGAAAGAAGTCCGAGAAACGCAAGGGATGTAGTAACTCCCGGCTTTTCTACGGAGAATGTTCCTCAAGTTTCATTTGGTATTGCTGGGCTAGCTCTTTGCTCTGTGTACAATGCAGCGCATGACGATCCAGCAGTACTTTCTACTACCATTCCAAATGCTTGTTTGTTTTGAATGTACATTGTACTCTGTACACGTACACACAGAAGCTATGTGCTGTACTCTCCAAACTCCATCATCCTCCGACACACATGCAAGATATTTACATTGTCTATTCCATGAACTTGTACTTTTTGCATGTTCTTAAGACACAGGTGTACTGTAGTAGAGTAGGCAACTATATCAAAATATGACGGCAAACCGACAAAAGCTCCCATCTAAATACACAACTACTTTTTACCTGGAAATAATTTCTTTTTCAGCTACTAATGTTTTTGTTTGCACTTTCCCTGAACTAGTCGGAAACTATCGTTAATGAGAACAGGTCTTTCACTGGAAGTTGGAGACTTAAAGACGACATAGTATCATACCTAGTTATTAGCAAGGTATAGAAATATCTGCGAATCTTCTTTGTTTATTGTAAACACACAGACGAAAAATACTGATGACTTGCCAAACTTCTGATAGTGCTACAAATAGTTGTAACATCAAGAAAGGAACTATAAATGATGTATCATTACCACTACATTCTTATCACATCATTACTATGTGCATAATATGATTAACCCATCGGTATATTCGGTATTATTATTATTGTATGCCTAACAATTCATATAATTGCTCATTTCTAAGAATTGGGGAAACAGGGAGAAAGTCAGTTATAATTGGCAATGATCCAGTAGTTATTACTTATGCAAGAGCTCCTCTGCGGAGTAATGGAATGAATTATAGAATTATTCAGAAACATAATGAGACTTCTCATTTATAAATGAAAAGAAGAAAGAACTGCGCATTTACATGTACCTATGTTAGAATGGGTAAACAAAATGCAGATAGCTACAAGATGTATGTATATTCGAAATCATACTTTATTATTATTAGTCTAATAGTACAATAACAAGAACCACACATAACAGATATGGTGTAACATAATAAAAGCAATAAATAGGCAGACGCATAACGATTATTTACTCTTTTGCACATCAAATATAATTCCTACTGTTAAAGTAAGGTTCTACTTTAGATTAATCTTATTTACAAGTATGGGTGGTACACAACTGCGTGCATATACGGGCACATTACATTGGGTCATTGGGTGTACATTAAACATCTCTCATACGTTAGTTTGATACATATCCACAAACAGACAATCTTCAGACACTATAAGTATTTGAACTATATGAAACTACTACAATTTAATAGCTATAGCTAGTACGACATTGTAAGTTAGCATGCAATTGTAAGAAGATACAGATACATGAAGCTAAACCACTTTGCTACAGGTAAACATTATGTTGTTTCATAATTTTATAACACTCATTGGGTACCTTTCTAAAAAAATAAAACCAAATAAATGGACATCACATTGAAAATTCGATTCGGTATTTTTCACTTCTTTGTAGGACTCTTAGGGGTGTTGACGAGATTCACTGTACCAATAAATTACAGAAGTATGTATAGCAAATATTTGTCATTATAATTCTTAACACGTACTATTTGTATGCAGCCACGGTGCATGAGGTTGGATGATATATCTGAATACCACTTGTGTACTGCACTATCGGACACTACTAAATACGGATACACAATACACGCTACATTAATCGACTAAAATAATGATAGAGAAGCCTGTAACTCGTTAGCTACGAGAGTTGTGCAGGTTGTAGTTGTGAGAGGTGGGATGTTCTCTAAAATTACCAGTTCTAATACATTCATTATTCATTTCATTATTCTTCGGACAGTTTCTGCTATCAAGCACATGACAATAGTAAACTTTATTGACAAAAAGTAGAATCCTTATTTTCTTCGCCGACATATTCCAATTTACCGTCAACCACTTTTACTCAGCTTAGCTTCTTATCAATTGGGGAGTGATCTGAAGTGGTTCCGTACACAACTATGGTCTCTGGGTCTCCATCACCCCCATCAGACATCATTACCTAAATGAAACAAGAAATCATTAAATATACACGCTTGCTTCTCTTGAATCTCTTGACAATCTAGTTGACTATGCAGACACGTTGCCGTAATATTATTATTAATGCAAATTGTTTTCCCTCTTTTTCCATTAGGAATACCAAAAGGCAGCAGTCGTCATAAATTGTGAACCATTTACAAGGGTAGGTGGATTAATAAATTATTCAAGAAGGATTACTACATTTTAATGGTCTTTGAAAGTCCATTTGCAAAGTAGAACTGAATTCAGTTCCAGTTGCTCATGACATTTCAAATGTATGTTCTTGGTACACACATCGCTGAGTGTTATGTTTAATCTACTAAAAGTCTCCACTTTTGAATTTCTTCTTGGCTCTTTACAATGAAAGTATCCTTCTTTTAGTGCACGACGGCACATGCAGAGAGCTATAAAAACTACTCCGCCATATTATACCTCTTTGTATATACTGTTTAAGTTTAAATACACAGATGTGCAACGAGGGGTTGTATACTTTCAAGACATAATGTCTGATGAGCCCTAGAGAGCAGTGGAAAGTGCACGATGAATTTTATTTTTCACGGAACTTTGACTACTACATATACTGAATATTGTGAATACTTGATATACAATATACTTCACCTTGAATACAAGTTTGAAAAGAAGAAATCATTAATGCAGAATGTCACAGGAAAAAGTAGTACACAGAAATGACATGGACTGGAATTAAACTGAATTTGAAAATGGCAAAGTGAGCCATTCAATATATAATTTAAGATATTTGACATTTCGCATACCTCGTGACCTCCTCCTTGAACCTCTGTGATAGAATACACAACTTCTTCGATATCTTGTCCTTCTCCATCGGATGATCCGTGTAGAACAGCTATTGGATGTGACGTCAAATGCTGGCCATGCATATGTGCTTCGTGTTCATTCATATCGTGTTCGGTTTTAAGATCGTTTACCATCGGCATAGAGAGAGACGTCTGGGGAACAACTGTCACACGTATCTCTGCTCCAGAACCATCATCCAATGTTGTAGTCATATCCTCCGTCTCTGTAATACACCAAACATAATAAATCATTTATTTTTGGACAAGAACAAGGCGGAATATTGCAGTAAAAAGTTGAATTTTTAAATCAGATACATAGTTCCTTTTTTGAAAAATATAAAAAAGTAGTTCCCCACAAATAATTTACGCCTTACCCGAACTATCTAAATGATGTTTATTTGAAAGTATGCGAATTCTTTTCAGTGGAGGAATTGCAACAGGACTAGATGTGAAAGTCTGAGTATTCAAGTTACCAGTTGTACGAACATTGGATAAGATTCGGGAATAAGATCTTTGGAGTGAAGCGGTGGTCGGGGACTGAGATGAAACGGGTGTTTGATGATGAATGGGCTGACTAGTTTGCCTATAAACAGTTTTCACTGGTGACACCACTTTGTTTGTCATTGTAGGCCCCATATTCATCGGCATTGATACTGGAGAAGGAGCTGGAGGTGTATGTGAAATCGGCGATCTTGACTCGCCTATAAAAAAGGCACCAGAAATGAAATATTGTGAAGAAATTAATCATGCAGTTGTATGCACGTTAATAATGTACGTGTAGGTACGTTACATTATATGTAATTAGGTAGGTATGTTTACTTACTGGCTTGATATCCTTGGAATACAGTGGAGGCCATTGTATCATTCCAAATAAATTCTGAGAGTCCTTTCACCTTCATTTCGCCACCAACTTTAACCAAATTTGGGATCAGTGTTGGTGGTATAGCTACTTCTCCTTTGTAAATGAAATCCAGCAAAATTCGAAGCTCCATTGCTTTAATGTCCTTAAGAAATATGATTGGATGTTGGCCATGAGGTGTCATTTTGAACATTTCGTCAAAAAATTCAGATGCAGAAGAAAGAATCACACGATGAGCTTTGAAAAATTGCCTGTCTGCCACCAATGTTACATCAGTGTATGCTTCATCCGTATAAAGCGAGGAAAAGTTACGAAGAAAAGTTTCTGAATGATCTGTCCACCTCATGCGAACACAAGGATCCGTAAATAAAAGGGGACCATGCTGAATTGATGGTTCTACTATCTCCTCAGGTGGTGGTTCCACTAAAAGCAAAAAAGAAGGGAAAGATTTACAACTTTGCATAGAATTGCAAACAATGTTAATATGCACATAAGACGAAATAAGTAATTACCTTTTTGTTGTTGTAAAACTTTCTTCGATTTATTTTTCTTTGGTTTATCGGGTGTTGACTTTCCAGCCGTCCGAGAATCGTCGTCTCCTATGGGATATAAATCCATGTTGTGTTTTCTCTTCAAATGCTTTAACATCGATGACGTGCTGTGAGAATGAGAATATGACAGAGAATCCCCACATAGGTTGCATCTCACCTATGAAAAAATCACATTCCAGTTAATTTGAGTTAATTAATCTGCCGATTGTATTTGTTGCTGACTCAAAATAATGGTAGACCACAATAAAGAAAAAACAATTTATAATTATAATCAGTTAGCAAGATACATAAATTACACAAAGGCAATTAACCGACAATATATACGAAATCACTGGAGGTAACCCTCACGAAAGCTGCCAAAGAGGAATTATTTTGCAAACTGTCCAAAAATAGTAAATATACAAACACGAGGTGGAAAAATCTAGTCTCATGTATTATAACTATTCAGCTTCGGAAAAAGATACTTGTTAGCAGTAACAGTAAAAATTAATTAATTCTATTCATATGACAAAGATTCTTTAGTAGTTGATTAATGCAATTTAATTTTGGCATTACTGTAACAATTTTAGTTGAATTTATCCATTTGTGCATATATACACTATACGGATAGAGGGAGTCGGTTGGACTGAATCTTACAATTTTGAAGATTGCTAAGTGCGGTTTTAGTCTACACAGTTTACAGATTACAGACACTGTTGACTGTTATATTATCATCATTTACCGAGTAATTACTGCTTCATCTCTGAAGAAGATACATGAATTTTAAAGCTATTGATCCAAGATAAGTCATTTGCATTGACAATTTAAATAAATAAAAGTACAATGTAATACACTTACAAAATATTTAGTTCCTTATTGACATTATGAGTTTTCGTTTGTACCTACTTTAATTCGATTTAAAGGCCTACACCAAAAGGTGAGCACATAAAATGTAATTTACCTTTTTGCCATCTTCTGTCACAGTAAAATTTTGCCATACTTTTGATCTTCCCCTGATTGAAGCCATTGTAGATGTAGTTGGGGTAGACATATTTACAGAAGTCTGCTGGGGTTGTTGAATATGTATAGCTTCCGCCGCAACATTTTCCAAACTAAAAATATGGCTCAGCTGATTAGTGCTGTTTCCGGCTGTCTCGTCCATTTCCATCAATTTTGTGTCCAAAACTAGTATCGACTTGAACTCTGTTTGTTTTGTACTATCGGTAGTAAATTGTTCTTATTGTGGTATCCCTTTACTTGTCTGTAAACAAAACAAAATATATTGTTAATTAAAATCATCTTCGTTTTGTGTATAATGTACATTCATGTACATAAACAACATAGAAAATGTGCCAAAGATGCAGGCAGCAGTATACACAATAAAATGCTGAATGCCGTAATTTATTTGTAATGGATGTGACAAGATAATATTCAGCTGTCAGAAAGTTGCAGCATTCACCTAAATACAATCACAATCACTTATTGACTTACCAATATGTTGACTAATTGTCCGATAAGCACAAGTAAAGGACACGGAAACAAAACAAATACAAAAATTCTATACGCCAAATGTAAACAAATTACTGATTCTGACAGCTGATTGTAAAATTGCAAATACAAATTCAGAATTGGTAGTGCCGTGCAACTCTAATTGTTACGTAGGACTGCCAAAGTGTCAACTGCGGTGGTGGCGGCCGGGGAGGTACAGAAATGGTTCCACACATCAACGAAGTAAACGGAGAAAGTGAAGTAAATAAACATATCAAGATTAATGTTAATAAAAAGTTAAAAAGTGACCCACGTGTGGAGAGTGGATTATAATCAAAATCAAATCAGCCAAGTGACCAACTTTCGCGCTGACAAAAGATTCAATAAGTATAAATGACTTTTGGTTGCAATCAACTTCTTCGGTTTCGGTCTTTCTTCGGATCTACGGATCAACTTTCTGACGACAACTACGGTCTTCCTCGGTCACCAGCATCGATGGAAATCAAATACAAAATATGCAACTGTGATGCTTTCACCGAAACGCGATCCTCACTCCCACAACGCTCTCCACTCTTCTCAGAGGACGCAGTTTTTCCCAGACGCCCGTTCAGTGGTCTACTTTACATTTATATCTCACAGACTTATTTTCTACAACAACACTTCCCTTCGTGCTTGAATGATGGTTGTTTGATGAATATGAAGTCTGTCGCTCTCTGGGTCTCTCCCTTTTACTTCCTGGAACTCTCCAAATCCAACCATCTACAGTTCCCCACCGCGACCACAGCTAAAGTCCCAGTCAATTCACCCGTGCAGCGCTACAGCAGAACTATGCAGATCCATTTCATTTTGTGGCTTCACTCACTCAGCCATAATTATAATGCGTGTAATAAAATACATTTTTCTCCCTTGTGTAATTCTAGTTTCTGCACAATTAATGGTCTTTAAGCTGCGGCCAATTATTGTCAATGCTATAAGAATATCTTTAATCACCAACTTCATATTATGTTAGTAGTTATGTTAGTTAGTATAACATTTGCTGTGGCTAACATCAAGCTCTAAGCTGTAGCGGGTAATACTTGTGAATATGTGTGTCTTTCTGTATGCGACTATAATGCTAATAATAAATACTAGCAACGCTATGTGATTTCCACCATAGGTTATAAAATATTGCACACACTCACTAAAAATAAGAATGCATCTGTAAGCACAAAGTATTAATGTGTAGTGTACAGTGTACAGACAAGAATGTACACTACAATGGCTCTCACCAACCAATAATTTCACGTTTATATTAATGTATTTATTCTCCATGAGTTTTTGAGCAACTCCTTTGAAATTCGATCCACTACTATTAAAAACTACTCATGTTTTACTGCTCTACTTACTCCATTATTCGCAATATCGCAATCATGCTCATGCTCATTGTATGAATGAGACAAATAAAGCAATAAGTATCGTGTTTAATGTAATGACATAATTGGTTAATTGAGTGGAAGTTTGTGTCTATCGAGATATGTTTGCTGCAAGACTCACGTAAAAATTAGGTAGTACATTCGAATTGATATATTGATAATCATGTAAATTGTAATCACGTTGTGAGAACATGAGATTTATTATAGTGGGAATCGGTGTGTAGATATTATCTGTATATTATATAGGTATTATCATTATCTCACACAGATCTTTTATGAGTTATGAAACTAAAAATTGAAAATGAACATTTATAGTTATTTTTATTAAACATTTTTCGCATACAGAGTTCATGATCTTATTTTGTAGGTATAATATAGACTTTGCCAAATATTGATAATTCTCACATATTTGCTTGTTTCAAAAACCATAATAGAGAATTATTAGTATTGCCGATAGTTAAACATGAGTTGGGTCATAGCTTTTAAATCGTTAGGCTGAACTGAACTGTTAGACGTTGACATAGGCGTAAAATTATTCCATGTTAAATCAAATCACGTAGGTAGTAAAAATATTTTTTAGAAATATTCCAGCTTTCTTACATTCTCCACCATTTCAAAAGCTGCTCTCTTTCTTCTTTTTGCCGTCTCTCTTCTTGCTTTCTTTCACGGAGAGCAATCAAAGCTGAAATTGTATTAAAAGTGTTACTTTGAAATACATAAAATGAGTACTACATAATACATAAAAATAAATATTGTTCAATGAGGTATATGGTTAATTAGAAAGTGGTTGGGAAAAAGAAAAGTATACCATTGGTGCTGTCTCGTATTTTTTGTTGCTCTTTCTCGTTCCAAATATCTCTCTCTCGGTTCTCAGCTTCCCTACCTCCAATTGCCCTAGAATTTCATGTGCAAACAAATTAGTATGCAATTAATTTGTGATAAACGTAATTCTCATTTCGGTATGAATTAAAAAATACCAAGCTTCAAAACAGGCTCTTTCTCTATCAAAAACTGGCCGATCATCCAAATAAGTTAATAGTTTCTATATTAATTACAAAACATTAGTGAATGAAAATTCTCGGAAATATGCGACAAATACGGCAAAATTAAGAAGGATTTGTATATGTAGAGCGTAGATAAGACAGGTATTAAATATTACGTAAACTACTCACACAAGCAACAACTGTTTTTCGACGATACTGTTCAATGTTTCTAATCACAGGATTTCCTATTAGATTCAAAACGTGCAAATTTTTCATCTTGCTAAAGACCTAAATAAAATTTAAGTTTAACGAAAAATGCGTGTAGAAATTTTTCTATAAATTACTGTGTAGAACAAAAAGGGAAATATTATATACTGCTTACTCCCATAACGTTTGGGTCATTCAAGCGATTATGTGACAGATCAAGAATAGAGAGATGATCACATTCAGTCAAATGTTCAATGTCTTCAACTGATTCCAAGTAGTTATGAGACATTTGCAAAGTATTCAGCTTCGGAATGCAACCTGCAATGTGGCAAATTGTGTGTACACGAATAAATCTGAACTTATACAGTTACCAGCTATTACTAAATGAATTGTCTCATAAATCATACGTAGTACTGTGTTATTTCAGAAAAAGAGAAGTTAGATTATTACTGAGATTTTCGATTTTTTTAATCATGTTATTGCTTATATTAAGCGAGTCCAGTATTTGGAGAGGTTCCAGATTTTCAATCTTTCTTAAAAGATTTTGTTGGAGGTACAAGCATCTGAGTTCAGTCTGATTGTCCAAGTTACTGATTTGACGTATACCATTCGATTCCAACCACAAACACTTGAGACCAGTGTACTCATCTAAATTTTCTATCTGGGAGAAACCTATTTGAGAAAGACGAAAGTTACATTGGATGCATTGATTCATTTCATAATGTGTATTGTGCAAAAGGTACCTTTGAAATGAAGATACAAAACATCATTTAGATAAGGTGTCGAATACAATTTAAGCTCCTTGCAATGCTTCTTCAGGTATTCTTTCGTCATTCTAAAATTATTACCAGATTAATCACTGTACATATTTTTTAAATGTCAGATGGTGACAATTATGAGAGCAATTAACATGTAGGTTGCTGAACACCACCTTAGATATCAACTTAAGCTATATAGGTATATAGATATGATAGTCAAACTTATGTCAAGTACTAAAAATATCTTTCTCTATAAAAAGTATTATAAATTACTGAAGACCCTTGAAAACGGGTTTTGTTTCATGTGTAGCAACAATATGATTTCCTGTATCTCCATCCATGTTGAATGTTCCGGATATCTAATTTCACCTCTTTGCAGAAAAACACTCAAGTGAAAGCACCCTCCGACTCCAGAGACTCACGTGCAGTTTTAGTTTATCTTTAAGATAAATATCTTATAAATAATGTTGACATCCGCTCTTTAAAAGTTCAAATGACGCAAAACATTCTTTGTTTGATCCGGAATGTTTTCCGTATCGATTGAATCGGAATTCAATAACTGAAGCAACAGTTCCGTGTTCCAACAAGTTACCTTGACTACCATGAAGTACCTTCAGTCGTCACAAAAAAATGATTGAATTGCTTTGTGCGGTTTACGGTTGCGTTGATTTCAAGACTGATGAACACAGGACAGTAAGCTTTTGCACATTAGTTTGCATGCATACAACACAAGTTAATTGTACTTGTGTATTACATACCTAAAAAGATGTTTAATGGTAATGATTTGGTAATGATTTGGTAATGATGGAAATGATTGACCTTAAACCCTTTTCTATTCGTAATTGTTCATTGACACTGATTGGATGAAAGGGGGAATAATAATTTAATGATTTAATAATTATTAATTTAATTACTCACTGAAAGATTCGCGTGTGCAAGCGGAACCACATGTATGATGTAGCAGATTCTTAAGAGGAGTACACATTGAGACATAAATTTTTATTTCAACAGCAGTTACATGTATAATATATTGATATTACTTCATTCAATTACACATTCATGGTCTAAGGTGTACTAGTACGTACAATGAGCGGTGAACATACAATTATGCACCTTCTAACTTTCGCCTTTACTTTCTCTTTCCTATCAAAGCTCCAATACTCCAATAAGTAGCACTAATTAGGTACATATCATACACAACGACACAACATTATTTTAAAGTGGCTAGGACATTAAAGATTAAAATCTAAGCTTTTTCACATTTTTCTTTTCATAAATCATAATACAACGAACATTAAATAAAAACCCTTCCATGATGAATATTATACTAGAACTTTCGTTGACTAATTTAGTGAACATGTATCGTTTATTGGCCTTTTCCATTTAAAGAGAAAGTACAGGGGAAAGGTAGCTACGTATAGCGTGTAACAACATTGAATATTTACACTTTTCATAATATGTATTTGAACATTTACAAATAATAAAAATTGTTTTAAATATCTGTTAACCGTTTAACCATCTGTACACAAACAACGGCTGTTGTTTACCCTTTCTCCATATTAACTAGCATTAAAGGTACTTTTACAATTATTTACCTACCTAAGTTACATATAATATAAGTAGTACGTGTAATGACAGTCATGATATAAGTATGTTAACACTTAACAGTAATTAATAATATTTTATCATTATATATCTTGCCTACAACAAGAATATTTTACTACTGTATTTTCGTATATAACAGATTTTGTGAACGTACACTAATCTAGTTGTCCCTCCTTTGACAAAACGGCTATCCTACTTGTAAAACTACCGTAAATACTTTTACACAAACTTGAAGCAATTTAATACTTACATTTTTCTAAAGCTTAATTGCTTTGTACTGGCACATCAACATTAGAAACGGACATTTGTTTGACAAGAAGGGAATATTTATAACTGCTAGCAATACATTTATTAATTACATATTATGCTCGTCTCTACCCTGCGCTTAAATATATGCATTGAATACGCTCCTTTTGTTTGTGTAGGGAAACATTCATTTCTACGACTGACCTTATTGTGTTTGTCAAATGTAGGTTTGCAACGATAATTTTTATGTGAACATTGGTAATTGCATGGATATTTCCTGTTCATAAAGTCTGTATTTGTCGCAAAGTTGATTTTTCATAATGTTCTATGTGTGAAGCAATAAGGAGCAAATGAATCATGAAAATGTGACTACTAATACAGAGCATAATACAATTTAAGACTTTAAGCTGCAGTAGACATCAAATTAGATGGATATACTTTGTCGTTTAATAGTTGTTCGTCGAGAACTGTCAAAACGTAGACAGCGAGTTAACGAGTTGCAAGTCGTAAATCATTCACATTCGCATAGGCATCATGCAGATGATAGTTTTCGTTAACCCCCAAAACGAGCAAGTCGTCAAGGAACAAATCACAGAAATAAAATAGTTACTGCGAACGTAATGTTCTGAAATGTAGCCAGTAAGTCATAAAACTTTCCTTAGTTAATTTCCACGACTTTAGTTGATGTTTCCAACTTGTGTGGTCGTTTATTTGCTTGTAGAGTTTTGACAACTGAACACAGTTGTGGCTACAGCTGCTAGTGGCGCTAAAACGCTATGACACACAATCAAATGAGTTTTCCGCGTACTTTCTCTCGAGTCATCTACAACTTTCAGCCATACCTTTAGTTCTAATACAACTATTACTAATATATATATTCCCCGGGGAATGAAAGCAACATGTCATTCAATCAACTGTAAATATACTTTCCTATTTCCTAGTATACGCATTACGCATACAGCTATTCTCTACATTTTCTCTGGTCAATAAATACAAAAATATCTCGCACAAAAAATTACAATAATATATAGGAAGGGATTGATTATAAGTACTATTAGTACTACAGCATGTAAAATTATAGTATTCCCTTTTGAGTACATCCATTACAATACAACCTAACTATTTACATCTAATATTAAATAGAACAGCAGAAAGTCTGATTACTTTATGTAGCTGAAACTCACTTCCCACAGTTACACACTATTTCTCACCACAACCACTAGAATTTTGTGTCAATCAAAATACTATTAGTGGTACTTACATGTTACGAAAAGCTCGGTTAAAACTTCATCGTTGTATCAAAGAAAAACATGACTAGAAGTACAAATACGTTCATGGATTTACAGAATGAATACAAAAGTCGATTAGAAAACGAAGAGGTCCGTATACAACACAGCAACGAAACAAAGAAGTATCAGTGAAAACATTATCTGTTGGCAGGTGTAGAGATCTCGTGCGTTTACCTACGCTTTAAATAATTTACGACTAGCTTTTAACAGTAAAACCAACACTTTGGCACGTCCGTGCTTTGTGTGGGGAACAAGGAGCCTAGTACTTGCACGTAACTAAATATTTCTTATCAAATTCATAGCACAGCTATTTTTAATATTTATATAGTTCCCTACTCACAGTCAGTTCAAATACGATCTCGTACATAAGAAAGCACATTCTGTGCACATAACAGCTCTGTTTCCTATGTATGAATCCGTTTATACAAGTATGTTTATGTTATGTTACTTAAAGTTAAAGAATACAGATTTTTCACATGATGGATCTTAAGAATATTTAAGATACTACCACAGTCACTCGTATACTATGTACAATAATACAACTGGGAAAGTTTATGTAACATAACACATGTGAGCAATACGACCATTCCAAAATGAAGCGTGTTATGTGTTTAGACTCATTTAAACAAAAATCTCGCTCAATGCATTTCAAGGAAATGAGTATTTTTAAAGAGTTTAACACTATGAGGTACACATTGTGTGACACTGATTTCCTTTTTAATTTACTATAATGGAATACATGTTTTTCTTTTAAGTACAGTAATACTTCAACTATGTCTAGTCTTGAAGGGAGTCATCAGTGAATCTGTTACAGAAGATCGTAAGAGATGAAAAGATGCCCTGTTGAGATATAATTCTGACCATTTTTTAGGTTAGTCTCCCACTTTATGATTTTATGTGGGGGTAAGGGGAGTGGAAATACATCTGTTGGCATTCGGATGTAATTTCCCGTTTGAGTTGTGATTTTGATAATTGTGAGCCGAGGGGATGGTTTTGTTTCTTTCCCTGTATGGATTTCTCCGACCGTTCGCTCTGTCTCCAGAAATGTCAACCATTGCTCCATTACCCGTTCCTCCGTTTGTAGTCAGGCACGTGTGGTTTGCCACACTCGCCAAACTTACTTCTTCAAAGTCTCCTCCTGCAAAGTCATAATTGTCACTTGCATAATCTGAACCATTATAGTGCTTTTTGCCAACTAATCCCTAATTATTTTAAAAATAAAGGTTAAAAGCTAAAAAAGGAAAAATTACAAAGTAACTTTTAGCCAGTTTGAACAGACCAATTTGATAAGTGGGAGGAAGCTGTGGTTGTGAAGGCATGCCTTTAGGTTGCATTTTGATACGTGCATCAGGCAAATCGACTAAGAAGATTGCGATATTCCTTGTATCTTTTACGGATAAAAATCAAACAATTGTAGTAAGGTATATCATGAAAACTTTTAATTAGACTCGACAAAAACAGTTATAATTAGACATGAGTTAAGCAACGAATTCTCAGAATTACCTACACAAACTAGATAGCAGCTATAAGTTTACAATGCGCGTGTCACGTGTTAATAGTAGTAATAGACAAAAGCGAATCGTTACATTGTGCCAAACTTTCTAAAATTCATTTCATAGATTAATTGTAGGGTTTTGGGTACTACAACGTGCAAAAAGTTTATCTCTAAACCAAACAAAAGTTTGTTCTATTGTATCTATTCTGCTCTGCATAGGTTTCAAATGTCGAAACAAAATATGCTAAGCTTACTATCTTCTTTTATTAAAATGAACTTCTTTTAGTGCATTTGAATGAGAAAGACAGTTAAGAATGTTGTAAGCATTTCATAAAACATGCATTACTTTAGTAAATCCCGTCTTTGTTAGATAAGCACTGAATCTGAAAAATTCTGAGAAAGAGAGAAACTTTTCATGCACCTACACGTTTATCTTTCACGCAGATTAAGTACAAGTTTTTGAGCTGAGGGAGATATGAAAGGCAGGTCTATGTGGGCTGCTTTAGCGCCCGACCACACTACAGGAAACGGTAATGCGTCAATAAAAAGGCGAGAAAAAACATTACACAATTTATTGTGAGTTATCTGGTTATTTGCAAAATGAGGAAGCTAGGATTTTATTTTCATTGTGAGTGTAACAAAGTGCAAGTTAAGTTAGTGGATTAGTACAAGACTTGAGTACGCACCATGCTGACCTCTGTAGAATTGTGATTTTCTGTACAGGCTGTTCCGCATGCTTCCCTTTCCTCCGAGTCGGCACCACAAAAAGTCTCGACAAAGTCTCAATAGCAAACGTCTAAATCTCTCACCACACGTGCAATAAATCACAAAATTGACTGAGGAGTTGACGACGACGAGAAAATTGGACATGGCCACCAACTGGTCAACATTCTTCCCGTAAAAAGACTCGAGAATATTATTTACGAGCGGGAGGACGTTGCACAAGAGAAAGACGACCACAACGCACAGAAGCATCGTGGCAAGTCCCATCTCACGACGCTGCAGCTTCGATAAAACTTGACGCTCCTGATTAGCTTTCCGCACCTATCACAGCACAATCACCATTAATCAAACACTTATCCTTTTCAATGACATCAAAGAGAAATTCAAATTGATTAGTAGGAAGATGATTAAAACAAAAGGGAAGCTTCACTACAAATCAAAGCCTTCAGAGATAATAGTCGTCACATACAGCCTAATTTAAGTGCATAAAACGTTCTATACATCTACACATAAAATGCTTCATGCGGTACATGCATGCTCGATATTATGTTCGCTCACTTATGCACGAGACACAAATGAGACACAAAGCTCAAAGTTCTCATGCACGCTTGCTGAAGCGGATTAATTAGCAATATTGTTTATCAAGTCTTCTCATCGAACACGTGTAAGTTACCAAAATCCAGACGATGTGCAAACATACACATAATAAACCATTGGCAATGGAGTAACCAAGTTTCGTAAAAGGCCAAATAAAAACAGTTTGTTTTTTAATTTTTTTCTTAAAGGCCACAAACAAACTTATCAGCGCATTTAATGAATAATGACCATGTTTTCTCTGTAACGAATATTCTGTACAATCCATTCATTGTTCATACGCGTCATTATAGTCATTAACTACATGACGAAGGGTTCAGTCCCACACACTGACACAATACACCAATACAATTTATACTAGGTACTTTCTACTAATAAATAACTAATCCTAAGCCCTAAAATGCTAAAACTTTTTTCATTCGTCATTACGATCTACACCTATTACAAATATTTACTCATTAATCTTTTTCCATTGTTTTCAATTGACTGTTTACATCGACCTAGATACATTTTATGTACCTACTTGCTATTTATGAATTTATGCGTGCTCTTTTGACCTAGGCTGACGTACAATCCTGACGCGTACCACAATTTACAAAAGGAAATTTCCTATAGCTCTGGGCTCACTCTCTAAAATACTACACGCCAGAGTCACTTTAAAATTGTCTACGAGTCTCTTGTCATTAATTAATAAATCACACAGACAGACAGACGGACAGACACACAAAGTATTATCATGGAAGCTTCTTTGCGAAACTTAATAACAAGAAAGGAAGTGAATGACAAATGCGCGGATCACATAAAAGGGCAATGTTTGATGTCTGAATAAAAACAGGTTAATGTACAATGTACTTAGTAGGATCCAGTATCCAATCTGTCGAGCTGAAAACAAAATGTAGGAAATGAAATTTGAATTGCTAGAGCGTCTATGAAGACGCACTTGTACACGGTGTCCTACTTTTATGTTTCCTTAAGATCGTATTTAATTTCCCATTTATTGTACACATACGAGTATTCTAATGGCAGCACATTCTTATGGAAATGTTCAAAAATAGAAGAAAGATAATATCTGAGAGTAGATATACATTTCCTATGAAGCTCCAATTTCTTTGTTCATGTTACTTTCGCTTATGGTATAGAAAAGTAGAAATTGTAGCTGATTGTGCATAAGGAAACAATGAATTGGTAAGAGGCTGGGAGGGCAAAAGCGATAAAATAAACGGGAAGTGGGAAGCAGCAGTAAGGGAATGGTTAAAGTAGAGAAAGTGAGACACGAGGACGACTGTCAGTCAGTGAAGTTGGGAAATGAGATTGCAATCAGCTGGTTGCGTGGGATGAGTGAGCTATAAGTTTCATTCAGAGTGAAGAAAAAGACATGCACATGCACGAAGTAAGGAAAGAGAAAGTTGGAAAGTGAAAGGCACGTCTGAAAAAGTGAAAGTGGAATTTTGTGAGTTGAGAAGTGAATTTGTAGCGGGGGAGGATGGGTTGCATAACATTAGCTCCTATTTGTATCTCCATCTGTAACTGTTGTTCGTATATATTCACAATGTACAAAGTGTATAAAGTATAAAGTGTACAGAATGGATAAATGTTCCGTTTTGGCTGTTTAGGAGGTTTGGGATTGCTGCCACGTGTGCGATCTCTCTCCATTCCCATTGTCATCATTTAGGAAGACCTAGAATTCGTAATTGATTTACGCTCGCCGCAGCCAAACTGGATGTGCATCGATAATGAGTTTGTCGACGACGAATATCCATCTCAACTCTAAAACAATAGCATGGCACACCACATATCTTACAGTATATATGTATTATCGTACACACGCACAAGCAAACTCCACAGTCTTCATTCATGTAACACGCTTATCAGTTCTCAGACAAACCAACAAATCGTCTCATTCTTTTCGCTTAGTATCTTTGCTCTATTGTACTTTGACTTGGATGACTTCTGTCTGTGTGCTCATCCCGTATCCAATAAAAAACAAATTGTTCACTCTCCAACTCCTTCTTGAACACACGAGGAGAAAGATGAGAGCGACTGTTGAACTGAAGTGTTTAGATCATGTGTGTGTTGCGAGTGAGGGAGTGCAAGCTGACGTCTGATCTGACTGATTCTCAAGTGAGATGGGATGGCATGGAAAATATTCTTTACATATATTATCTATATGACTCTCAACAAAAATAAAACAGTCCATATTTTATACAATGCTGTGTACTTCTCCATTTCCTTATGTGCATTGTTAGTCTATTTTGCTTCTTTTCTTCCTTTGGCTTTATTTGTTGGGGTTTGAGTCCAAATCCAAAATAAGTTGAGTGACTGGTTGGAGTGTAGAAACAATATATAAAAATAAACAGAAGCAGCACGAGTCTCTTCGGTAGAAGAATGTTGTTTCCTTGTGTTACAAAATGTTTTTCTGTACACACTCACATTGAATGTAGTAATACACCGAAGACTGGAGTAGTAAGATTAATGGACTATAAACCAAAGTCTGTACCCAGCACAGACAGAGAGAAAGACGGAGAGTTGGCTGTGTGTAAGTGGTGAGGGCTGAAGAAGAAGAAGAAAAGAGGAAGGATGAAGAGTAACGCAAGTTTCTGTGATAGTGATAGCTTTCACTTCACTCCACTTCACAAACACACACAATACAAAACAGTTAGCCATATGAAATAAAGTTAGACAAGTTAGCTTTTTTCGCATCTTCAAGGTTTACTGCGTATAGGAGGAATGGTATTACCTCTGGCCTACACACTTTCCCATACATACTCATATTAAGTTCCGTTATGTGCGTTGTACGAACATAAGCTGTGGCTTTAGAAATTGGCACAATAGAAAAACGCAAACCACTCGACTGTTTTCTGGCTGAACTCAAGACTCAGTCAGCCCAGCAGAAATCGTAATGCAGTGATGTAAGTAGAATGTAGCAGCAGCGTGTAGCTGTGTACGACACACACACGCTCCTTTTTTATGATTTTGGTTTCCCAGTCAGAAGAAACTGACATATTTTGCGTGTTATTTTAGTTTTGGTGGGAGGGTGATGTGACCTTTCTCATTTCCAGTTTATAGCCCTCAGCTTCTGTTTCCGTATCACCATTCTTTACAACTTGTCTAAAATAAGGCAGGCTACAAGTTTTAGTGCGGGGATAGTGTGATGCTACGCGTAGTAAACTAATATTTTTATAGCGTGCGTACTGGTAAATAAAACTGTCAGCTGTGTACACACATTAGCGATAAACACACTTACAGATGCCACGCATAATATGTGCGTACTCTGCGTACATTATCAGCAGCTGACAGAGATATTCGTCTGTGCACAGTCAGTGTCAAGTGTACTACCACTTGTGAATAAGACACCGAAAAGCATTTAAGTGTTGACGCAAGGGTCGGGTGGTGTGGGAATGAAAGTGTGACACACACACGAGAAAAGATGAACTTAATATTAAGAAAAAAGAAATGACATGACATGACATCATGCTTACCCTGCGTGCACTAACCTGTCGATAAATAGCCAAGTTGAATACGACTAGTCCGGAGAAGGGAATGAGATACATGATGACAAGATAAGCCCAGTTGATATAAATTGTGATGTAGTTGTTGTCTGCTCTTAACTCCGACATGTGATTCGAGTAGAAAGTAATGTTTGTCAGATAGTCCACTTCCTTCACCGTTGTCACCTCCCACCAACGTGGTCCGTTGTAAATAATGGAAAACAGCATCACTGTGATGACACAAATGTGTGCACGACGCCAAGTGCAAATTGACCTTGCCCGCAGACTAAATGCACACAAAAACAATCACGTTAGATTAATTTTCCATTACCTCTGAAGTTTTTGTCAACTTCTGAGACAACCCTTTGCAATTGAACGGAACACACAAAAATAAAGTTTGTGCGCGGATAAAACGCGAGATTATTTACTTACCTATGACAAACTGCAATATAGCGTTCAATAGTAACTGCCAGAGTCAAGTAGACAGATCCCGTTTGTGCTGTCAAAAAAGAAACAATCAGATTCAGCAACCTTTTCTTCACGGTGAATGCCACAAGTGAAATAGTTTTGTCAAGGAAAGATTGTCATTATTTTGTACAATTATATCTCAAGCACGTCCACTTTTTTTCGGAGATGATATTCTTGAGTAAAAGTATAATAACGACTTTCTTTGTTAAGAGGAAGAAGTTGAGATTGGTTTTCAAAGAGAAAGTCATTCAAGAAAGACGGATCCAAGAAAGTAACTTTCGTAATTACAGAGAACATGAAAAGGACAATAGTAAAAGTCTTAAGCACAAGTGTATCTGGTGCAGCGCATGGAGCGGGAGTTCAGGTACGCGGGTGTGCCGCTGAAGATATCAAGTGACGAGTTGAAAGAAGATATGAGCAGACCGTGCACAGATAATTGGAATCGTTTAGCAGAATAAAATATCTTACCAGTGATGCTGATGGGAAATAGGTACGGCACCCAAAGAGGATAATAAATGAGGCTGTACATTTTCATGGCAGGACTCTGAATGTAGTCGCACATAAAAGGTAAACTGTAGATGAGAATGGAGACAGATATGAGCATCGTGTCACAGAATGTAAGACCCAGCAGAAGACATGTCACCGAAGATTTCATTTGTGGTCGAGACAACACAATGGCACTCAGTCCGTTTCCAAATATACCAAGAATGGCAACTATTGTGATGCCCAGTCCGTTCACCAGAAATTTGAAAAGGTCTTCGTGGTGGTGGTCTTCAGGGCTCCCACCTATAGTCCCGTTCCCCTCAAAGTAATTCCCATCACTGTACTCACTCCCATTCAGAAAATTCAAGCCTGTCTCATTGTTCACGTTGTCTTGAGTATGTGGCCTGTGGTCCCCGTAGCCAAAATTCAAGAGAGATCCATTAAATGTCATGACCCCCACCTTGCTACTTTCAAAAGCAGATCCTATCGTGTCATTCATTTTGATTCATGCAGAAGTGAGCCTCTTCTTAGAAATCGATATCTGAAAATAAACAAATACAGATAATTCAATTAAATCATTTTGCTATCAATAAACTTTACAAAACCAATATATATCTTTACATCCTACTTATCTGTAACTATGCATAAACATGTTATTTATAGAAAACCGGCAAGTGAATTTAATGTGTAGGAGGAATAATTTACTATGTATAATAATATTATTATTCTATTCCATGTAAATAACACACAAAATGGCGACGTCCCCGAGTACAGTCCGAATTTCTATTCTAACAGGTGGAATTGTCGAGGGTTGAGATCTAATTGAATGTATTGAAAGACAAGAAAATATAGTTTTAGATGTACGCCGAATATTTCTGTAGTCTTCTAAGAAATTTGAGGAGACTACAAGAAGAGGAATGATGATGGATTATTGAAAGAGTTTAGTTGAAACTCTCCGCGCTTGGACACCTGGCCCTATCGGCCAGGAGAACGGAGT
>JABASD010001305.1:0-43069 GCA_019776165.1 Pogonognathellus flavescens | reverse complement strand
CGCACATAGCTCTTCCTCTGTCGGGGAACTGCATTTTGTAGCTAGGTTTGCCGATGCCGACGGTTTCCCGACGGTGCCGACAAAATACTTATTATGGCCCAATGGTGTGTGCAGCTCGGGATCACTCACTCTCCGCGGCACCACTTCTATAATCTCATCTTTCTTTGAACGACTCCAGTCACAATTTTGACTCCATCTCGTCAGTCACTTGGAAAAGATGACGAGACGTGGCATGCATCATTCAACATACTCTCAAGGTATGCAAAAGACACACTGAACGTTGTAAGAAATGCTGTGTGCATCGTGGAAATTACAGGCCGAATGCCGAGTTCCGACATGTACTTTACCTGTGTGTAGTCGCAGCCTTCTGTGTGTTAGTAGTTGGAATATGGCAACTGGCTAATCGTTCGGCTTGTCTCTGAAAATCTCACGAAGTTTACAGGGTCATTTTTATCAGTCGTGTGTTCAGTACAGCACATGCCAACTCAATCTTAAGTATGACATTTATTTAACGTCTGAGTCTGCATACAAAAAATCGAGTGAAATGTTGCAAAGCACACTTGTATATGATAAAAGGGAGTCTTGGTATCTTTTGCTGGTAATCACAATGCCTTTTTAGAAGACATTTGCAAATTGCATGCAATATTTTTATGACTGCTGTTTCGTTGTATTTATCTGCTAAGGATAAAGCGCTGTTAAAATACTTGTGCAATAAAAGAATTCATTTTTATATGAAGAAGTAAATATTATTCAAATTTTCGAAATCATTGTTAGTTCCTCGTGCTTTCAATTTGACGGAGATGAATGTGCGAGCCCACTTTATTAATTTTTCACCGTAATAGCTTCTGTGTGCACTAAAAGCACAGAAATGCATTCGGTTAGATTTAAGTGGTCTATGAACAGTTCAACTTGTACAGCAAGTACCTAAACGCGTATCTCTGAGGGAATGTATCATCGTTATAAATTTCATTCTAAATGGAACATCAGGAAAAACGAGATCCTCACTCAATCGAATAAAAAGACTTCTTAAATAAGTGAGAATGAGAAGTGAGCACTCACACCAAGAAATGTTCGGACGAGTCATAAAAATGAATGATTCAGAGTGACTCTGAATGATAAAGTCACAAGGAAATGCAATCATTAAATCACAAGCGAAATAATGTATCAGTGTGAGGAGAGCAAGTGCAGCATCTGCTCTTCATTTTTTACCTTCCTATGAAACACTTCGCATTTTATAGTCGATTTCATTTCTCACAGCACTACTTTCCTTCAACTCATTGTAGATGGGTTTCAAGAGGAACTCCATTGCATTAATTAAGAATGGAGTGATAAATCTGTAATTTAATTGGGTGATACGAATAAATGTTTTATTTTATAAATAGGGAAGTTCATGTTCAACCTGCCTGAATATCACGGTACATGAGTTACATCTAGTTATTTGATATATTTTGCAAACGGAAAGTCTACATTCAAACGGACAGAGATTCGTATGCACATATAAATCAACTTTCCAAAAGCAAAATTACAATATTAAAAAAAGGTTTGCTTAGAGTCATTACTTACTCCACACATTGACAATGAGTAAATTTAGTGTGGTTACAATACCCAAAATATATAAACATGCAGTGTAATATATTTTATGAATCTGTTCTGTGCAACGTATGCAAACATGTGCTTATTGTTAGCTGCAGTATGTTTTAGAGCATGTACGGCTGAATAATGATCACGAAGTATCTTAATGCAACAGAATTACTGCCGATGCAATCTGCTCACTATTTACTTTAATGTGTCACTCAAATTCGTAGATTGTTGGAAGGAAGATTCATTTTAGTCATAAAAAGTTGTCCAGAGGTCATAAAACTTCAGTCATGTGAGTGTTTTCCCTGTTGACGATTTGTCTCTTTCCACCAACTAAGAAGATATACAGGTGCCCACTAAAAATAATTTGTATCCTTTGGGAGATATCATAGTCTAATCCCTGTACAGCGTACAGGTCACAGGTACCAAGTACATATTCTACACGCTTCGGCATATTATCTCCACATGTTGCATTTAACATACTTCATGATATAATACTTTGTCTCAAATGTCTCTGCATTTGCTGTTAGTATCGATCGATGGACATAACGATTTGATTAAGACTGTATGAAAAGAATTGGGAGCAGATGTGACGATGTGAGTGTGAATGTTTGTGGAGTGTGGAGGAATAAAGAAGATGCCTCGGACAGATGTCTTTGTTGAAGTACAATTAACACGCGGGCAGCATGTAATGCTTTCCAGAATTATTATGTAATGATTTGTATTGAGAGATAAACGTGCGTATAGGAAATGCCTTTGCTATATCGCAATTAAAATTCTTGGGGACGGGAGTTCTGAGTTCTCACAGCTGTAACATGACACGGGCTGTTTGTATCTACTAAACGAGCACTCTCAATCTCCCTCCGTACAAACCCAACCAGTAAAGTCAAACCTTGGAGATATCTCGTCAGGTAAGTCAAGATCAACTCTTTCGTCACAAACCTCTCAACTGGAAACTGAGAATTCTCGCTCAGTGGCAATCTACATGCAACGGATACAATTTCTTTGACATACAAACGCCCTTGCTGGTTAAAAGTGTAAAGCTCTGCGAAGAAAGGCGCTGCTCACATCTCTTCCTCTGCTGCACATTGCGTCGTAAAATTAAATTGTGTTTTCTCAACGGACATGAACGAAACATATTCCACGGGCCATTTCAGACGTTGCTGTTGAAATAAAATAATTTGCCTACAGAATATACCTAAGTAGCAAAAAGTAGGTAATGCAATACTATTACTATTATTGCTCTGCTACTAATGCTGTGACATCTCCCGTCTTGTAGTGTGTGCATGTATCGTAAGATCTTAAGAAAATTGTATCTCCATATTAGAAAAGATTTTTATGTTTAGGAAGGGAAAAGGTTGAAAGAAGAAGACGAATGTGCATCATTACTCACCACATGAAAAGTTGCGAGTGAGATCGGCATGTCTGAAATGAATCGTGTCCCATTTACTTCCACTCGCAGATGAATCTTCTTTTATTTCGTGGTTCTTCTGCTGCGACGAAGGGGAATTGGAGCTTTTAGCAGCGGGACTTTTATCACGACTGTAGCCAGACGCTTTAGACTTGTCGAACAAACTGGCCGGCTCCAGATAATGTAGCTGATTCCCATCAAACACAACGCCTCTGCAATTGTCAAAAATTATTTATCAACATTCACATCAACACAATCACCAAATTATTTTCTAAATCTATGAAGACTCCTTTGTAAATAAATCCTACATGTGTTCTCACAAGATGCAGCGTGCAAGGATTATTTATACAAGTACCTAACTACAACCACTGTGTTCTTAAGCAACTGCCGTCGTTTAGCTAAGTACATTTTGTATGTACATTAGTGTCGCTACATTGTACGAACTTGTAAGTAATATTAGGTAGAAAAGGTACACAACAAATTGAACAAATGCGAGTTTTTCTTACTCTTTTGGTGAAAATATGGAACACGTAAGGAACATTTGTACTAGATGTTGCCATGCATTATGCAAACCTCAACATACACATTTTCTATTTTCTTATGCGGACGCGCGTGTCAAAGAAATTAAACTGGTGTGGAATGCTTTCCGAGTTGCAAAGTACTTCTGTACGAATGTGTGCAAACAAACAAGAAATGTCGTAAACAATGTGTGTCGTCTGTTTTTAATCACACTCAACTCAAATTCTTTTAGAGAGAAAGTGAGAGACATTTTCCTCGGTTTCGAGAAAAAACTTCAGCATACTTTCTACTTTAGTATTTAGCACAAACATACTTAAGCAATACATAGGCACATATCCATTAATTTCAGAGATACGCGCACGGTTGCAGCTCAGAAAACATTTGTCATATTTGCGAGGACCAAAATACGGAAAGAACGATAAAGCTCTTAAAAACATTCATTTCCCAAATTATAATTTGGGAAATGAATTTGAAATTTATCCATTTGTTGTATTTTACAATCTGTAATACAACTGAATAAATACAATTAATATTGTTGTGAGTAAATTAATGAGTGTTACTAAATTGAGGTATGCCGACTTTTCATGATGCACTTCAAATCTATGATGTAATGGATGTAGTTGAATCATTGTTCACACATATTGATGAAATAGAATATACAGTCTGCTATTGCATGCCTCTGTGTCTTTATTTTCTTGCAAGATGGATGCATTGCAATAGTATCAATAAACGAAGAAAAATTTCTTTTGAGAAACGCATTTCAGATTGAGTGCATTGACAACGGCACCTTTAGTCCACACTACTTTTTATATTAGATAAAAACGCATGGTCCTTATAAGGCGTTTCAAATGTCAATGACAATAGGACAGACAAGCAAGTGAATGTAGAAAACAAAGAATGACATCATCAATATTCTGCCATTAACCCATTTCCTTTTTCAGTGCATCCAACCCTCATGTGCACCTCTAACACTTTTCCATCCATCATTTTTCCACAGTGTAAAAATTAAATTACGTAATGATCACTTTTCACATTGTATATTATAATCTGCAACCATATTTGTAAACATAATACATCTCCATATCATCCATATCTATATACATAATCGCTTGGTGCTACAAGTTTGTACTAGCAAAAATGTTAGACGAAGAAAGAGGTACTTAAGAAGACTCGCACAAATTTCTTGGACTTCTCTAACAAAGGTTTTCAACACCCGTCATAAATAAAGGACCTCCCTTACGTTTTCATTGTCTACAGTGTGCCAATTAGGATTTCACAGATTGAGCACTACCACCACTCTCCCAAAGCTCATTAAAAAACTAATGAAAAAATCAATATAAATTATGAAGGAGTGAGCCTGTGTGCTCCAGCAACGTTTCTTAGGCTCGTGCATGGTTATTAGTAATAAGGGTGAGCATAAACAATTTTCCTTTTAAGTTCTCTGCCCATTACACTTCACGTCACTACTTGGTATTTAGAAAACGTACTTATCGGCAATGCAGACAACACAAACCAAAACAAAACTCCCTGCCTCTGTGTTCCAAAAGGCACATTGACTTATTTCTACTCTGCTTCATGAATAAGAAATATTTGGTTGTTCCACACTACGCAGGATTATATTAAACTATGTGCAAGTATCGGAGAACAGATCTGTGCATCTACCTCATTTGACTTCCTTCACCTTTTGTGAGCAGAGCAGGGTACAAGAATTCCCGACAACAACAGGACTACACCCTTCAAAACGAAGTTGCCTAAACCAAATGAAAGTTCAGCTTGGATGATCATGATCATCACATTATGACTTTTCTGTTGCGTATAAATATTCTCAAATCGTTCCTTTTCCATTTATCATCTTACAAACATCGACAGCCAATTACATTGTAATTGAATAGTTGATTCATTCATTAAACTAAATTGCTATCGTCACGTTGTCAGTTTCATGCGTTCCCCTATAAGTCTCCTCTCCACGTTTACAAGTACCTACCTAAAGTACAGCAGATAAGTATTACATTTTTCACTAAGCATCTCTCTTCTTTCCTTAGATCCATAAATACGAGGCAATCTGACTGAAGATTTAATCTGATGAAAGTATTAATTGCAAGAATATTACTAGATGCTGCTATTATTGAATATTCTTACAGAAATCTAATCGTGTTACTTAAAGCAAAAATGTACAGCACTCTAAATGATCAATCTCGTAATTCATTTGAGTCGTTGCACTTTGCACAGCCGTCTTATCCTTTTACAGAATGTTTTTGTAGATTCGAATACTTAAATGCGCCATGCACATAAAAATAATCTCTCGAGATGAAGAGCGTGATGTGTAGTTGGTAGTAAAACACGAAGGTTTATTATAGCAGTGCAAGTGTAAGCAAACATGAAAAATGAATTTACATTTTTAATCGCATTCCCTCCTTCGTTTATTCAGAGCGCACACAAAGCAAAGAGTATCTTCTGTATGGTACTATTTACACTATTTAGTAAGAATGCAGTAATTCTTTAGCGGCTGAAAGAGCGAAAGAGGTTACTACGAGCCAAGGTCTACTCCACATCCACATCTTCTATAAAAGGACATTGCTGGTTATCTGACACGAAGTAGTTACGTGTAAATGGTAAATGCAATGCACAATGACTTTTCTACGCTTCAACAACTAAAACGGTAACCTACTTCTGCCAGAAGAGTGATATTGTTATAACTCTCGCGTCACTATCAGTGGAACATCACTAAATACCAAATACCAACAACAACAATCAACAAAACTGCTACAAACTACAATCATGTAGTAATAGTACAAAAGTATCTCTTTCACATCTCTTTAATTCCAAACACTTTTGTGTTATATAGGTCTGCACATATTAAATGTAAAGTAAACCTCCAGAAAAATGTGTGAGCGTTCAGAAGAAGAGAAAAATAAGAATGGAATCGTTTACACAAGACTAACTGCCAACTATTTATAGCCACTTCCTACCATCTCTCATATCATCCCCCAATCCTAAAGACTTTCTTGGTGTTCCTGTTGATGTTCTACTACTCCTAAGTACATGCAACAACAGAACAGTTAAATCTCAAGCGTGTGTGTATTATAACATTTAACGCAATGCACTAATAAAAACTCCACCTGCAGACATTCACAAATCTCTGCATTGTAGTAAATCGTAAATGTGTTGTGTAGGCAGTTCTGTAGTAAATGCCTGGCCAACATTTCTGCTGTGTGTTTGTAGCATTATTTGCTGATGTGGGTCTGCTAATTCTACTGATGACCATTTAGATAGTGAAGAGTCGACAATGCATTGTGGATGCATTACATTGTCAATTGCATTTGCAATGGAGTGTGCACAGTAGTAGTAAAGTAAGTAGTGTACAGTCTGCACCCTGCTGGGACGACTCCTTTCCAAGTCTCAGTTTAACAACATCACATAATGCAAGTCCCGTTATTATGTGTACTGTAAATTGTGCACTGTTCTTATTTACAAGTACACAACCAGAATGCAAAAACACAACATCTAACTAAACTAACTCGTCTCCGTCTCATCTCTGAAGAACTCCATTGCCTACACAACACAACAAATGGACTTGATCCGTATATAGAGAATGCTACTCAGACTTCCGCACCTAAAACCTCCAAGCAATACAAAAACCTTGTCATTGCTCAAGAAATAATTGACTCTTCTCTTAATGCTTGCAAACGGCATAATGATTTTTATTTTCCACTCACTCAGTCATGTCTTCAATTCCAGGAAGACACTATCCACGTAGACAAGAACAAGACACGATTATAAACTTGCGATATTTGAAACTACAGCCCTACATTCATTACAAATGTAAACATTGCCACAGTCTTATTGATTGTCAGTCTGCCCATCCTCTATTTTTGTTATTGTACTTAGTAATAGTATAGTATCAGAGGATTAGCTAATCCTCAATGCTCTTTAATTACAGCAACTTTGCATTGCAGTAACATAAAGAATCGTAATTCATAAATGTGTTTTTTATATCGTAAGATTTCTTTTAACTGTGCATACGTAAGTAGAAACAAAGTTAGAACTGTACTTGCAAGTACAACTCGGAATAATGAAGTTTACGTTAAACTGGCTGTGACTACTGTTGTCATGTATAAGAGTGCATAGTAATTTCATTAGTTGAAGTGCGAGTGACAGAACACGGGGGTGTATGTACATGAAGCAGAAACTGAGAAATATAATAACAACTGTAAATTAGCATAAGACAGTGACAATGACACAACGGCAACTCTCATTTCATCCACAGCAGACGCAGACCAACACTTTACTCAGTTTCCATCCTCTTGCTAAGACAGTCCTTTTGCAACGCTACTTTAGCTGCTATATAGCACCATGTCCCTTGTACATATAATGTGTCCTCGTATTGCTGCCACACATTTTTTGCATGTCAAGATATACTTACGAGATGCATCTCTGGCGTACATGCTGAATATGGCACATGATATTACATTTATGATTTGCGAGGAGGAAGCAAGTACTAAGAAGGATAAAGTGTGCTGTGATGTTTATATGGCAATGGTAATTGCTTCCTTCAGTGTTACTACTACATGGCTACTTTGGCTGCACCTAGTTGTCTGTACACTCCTGTTATTGAACAACAAAAACTAAATACAACCGTTTGTAGCTAATTGATGAATTTCCTTTTGTAACAGCAACTTGTACGAGGAGCAGTTAGTAAGAAGCAGCAGTTGTAATTGTACTATGCTCATAATAATTCACCCGCCACAACATTTTTTCTCCCAGATTCCATTAACTTTGCATACAGTCGCTTATTTATCAATCTTTTCTTATCTGCTGAATGACTTGACAATGCAAGTCTCATCTGTTCATCCACAACACTCAGCTCTGAAATACACTTGCTCCGCATTGCTCACACCACTTCCCTTACAGTAATCATCATGCATCTTAATTACAACAAAGATTGTTGTTCTGACCAATTCATCCTTTGGCACATTCATAAAAGTAAGGCAATACATCACAGACGTAACACCCACCATACTTTATTACACACTAATCGCCACTTACAATCAATTGGCTAAAATTCAATTATTCTCTACACTACTCGTAATAGATACTTCTAAGTGGATGTTTTCTAAGAATTGCCAATACAATGCATAAAAAGCAGGTTATATTTTTAAAGCTGCGCTAACAACTTTCAATTAGCCACAATTGTACAACAATAATGCATGGGAAGTAAACCTGGAGTAATTACTGCGATGTATAAGTGTAACTTAATTTATAACAAATATTATTGCACCTGTATACGCAGTCGATGCTCATAACTGTCATAATAGCAGTAACACATAGCTATAGGTTATTACTATTATGTGTTATGGGTGCCTACTTATTGAATGTGGAATTTGTGCTGTGGGACAGAAGTGATAGTTAATGACATTGTAATTACTGCGAAGATATTGAATATTATTGTTTCACTTGATGTTAGCCAATTACCTACATTCATTTCATTGTGATATTGCGTGTTGCAGTTGTGTTATTTAAAACTAAAAGTAAGTAGGCATAATTGCTATGTAGAATTGAGGTAATAAAAGTAAACCTCCAACCCAATACGCAGAAAAGGGAATCTTATGAGGCGTACCTGACTCCGTCGCAAGTAGACACAGCAGCCCAGGAACTGGGTCGTCCTCGAATTTTCCCATGATAGTGACAGTTGTCCGCTTCCTGCGATATAAAATCAAATAAAAAATGTCACAGATGTCAATCACAAATAGTTAAAAGCTCTCTTCGACTAATACTTAGAAGGTTCCATTGTCCATTCAGACGTTTTACATTTATCAAGGCAAAATTATATACTTCATCTACAAAGAAAAAATTATTCGAGCAAGTGAGCAGTTTCACATGAGCATAGAAAAGATATTGATGTTGCTGCTTGTACACAACTATATTTATTTGTATTTTATTCGGACAGCTTATTTTACAGAAAAAGCGTTAGGGAATATTGGATTGAATGCAGTTGCACTTGATTAGTACAACTTTTATGGCGGCTATTTTTCTTTCGCGTGCTGATTCGCCATGAGATTTATTGCAAATATAAATAGGAAGACTACGCTCTTTCATGAAAGTGGTACGTACAAAAACTTTGTCCACTACATCGAAAAGGATTCCTATATGTCATTTACTTATTTTTATTGTATCTGTACATGTATTATGTAGGCGTAATAAAAGAACTGATTTGATCAAAGTGAAAAAAAGCAAACTCAACAAGAATCGGTAGTTCTGCTAAGAGAACACTGAAAAACATGTTTTCTTACAAATAGTTTTACATGCTCTGCTCAATAGAGATTTGAGATTAGCATTCAATGAAATGCGACGAAATAATGTTCCAGACTGCGCGTCTTTATCGCATTGCAATGTCTACACTGTAATCTGAAGATACCTAAATATTTAAACTAGCCTTCAATAAAATACGCCGTAATAAAGCATGGCCAAATGATAACGTCCTACTAAACACTTTTTATCCACTAAGAGACATAACATCTTCTTCATTGTCTCTAGTTAAGAAATGACTCATTAAAATGATATCTTACGATTGGTAACAGAATACGGTGAAAAATTAATCTGCAATAAACTAAGAATTAAAAGCGCATCATGATTCATTGTTATTGTCATTATTATTTTAGATATTTCTTGCTAATCTTAATCTCTGATTACGAGGAAGCGTCAATTTATCAAAATTTGTTTCTTTCAACTCTTTTCAGCCTAAGGGATAAACTACTTCTGTACTACTACTTCTGTAATTATAACTCGGATATTTTAATTTCGCTTCTTATGAAAATGAAGACCGCCTGCATCCGGTTTAACCAGCAACAGATTTAATTTGGTTCAACTGACAAAAGCTGCATGGATATTTGTAACTTGTGTCAACTCCTTGTAACAGCAGCGTGCTATTAAAATTGAATGCTAACAAAAACGCAGTTAAGAAAACAGTTTCAAGGCTGCACTTATTCATAATATAATTTGATATCAAACATGACTGGACATACGACACCAATAATAAGAAGTGCAACTCTGCACCGCTGTATGTAACATTCATCTTCATTATGAACACATGGAAGCTGTTTTATGGTTCGTATAAGAAATAAGAACTACACGATTAATTGTTGGGTCAGCAAAAATGATTTAGGACACAATATTATGATTTACACAAGCAATATTTATACACACAGTTGCATCTTCAGACGAGAGAATGAAACTGAAGGGCTCATTCACTTTTCATCTTTCATTACTACTATGTATAGATGTACAAAAACATTCACAAAATGGAATAGAAAGTTATACCTGAAACGAAGGTCTTTTGACAACTGCTTTCCCGTTTCTCTGCGAACTCTCAAAGTATCCGGAAGGCATGAGATCTCTATTAAAACACAAGAAAAATTGCATTAGCTCTAGGAAACAATTTACACCGAGAATGACAATCACCAATTTTTCTTCAGCACGATCTCATTCATTTCTCCGCAGTTCTATGTAATAAAATAGATAGGAGCATTCGACTTTTATTCGCTGTAAAACTATTTCGCGTGTTAAACGAACACACACAATAACTTCCAATTTATTTTCTTTGTGCTCCTGCAGATATCTCCTTAAAGGGCATTCAGTTGGATGAAGACTGGACAATACAAAGTGAACTTTCTTTTCTTGAAAGCAACCAATTTTTATTCCTTCTCTTACAATATCCCCTCAATGCTTCCTTCATTTCCCTCATTTCTTTTCTTTTCTTTTATTGTGACACAAGGCAGAAGGCGCATTTGTAGCGTAAGGTTGACGACCTTCTAAGTCTCAAGTTCCATATTGCCTCGCTGTCTTCCCGTCTCTTCGCAATAAAAATAGAACTCGTCCGAGTGGCATTAGAACAGACATTTCCATTGTTTTCTCTTTTTCTGCGCTTAGTTTTTCGATGGAGCTGACTTTACTTGACCATGCTGTATTATTATTGTAAAAAATGTCATGTCCTCACTTCAGTCTGCCAACCATGTATTTTCATGTAAATGGAAAGCAAACAGCCACAGCATTCTGCACACACTACATAATGTAATACCCTCCAAGTATTGTTACTCTCCGTAGTCATTATGTCTGGCTCTGCCTGTACTGTGCATTGTCTTCTTTATACTCGCTCAAAGCAATGATAAGTGTAAAGAAAACTTTTGGTTGTAAGTTGACTTTAAGAGCTGTTCCATTGTGATTGTATATTTACACGAGCAAATGGATGTTGTAGTCCATTGAAGTAAGACAAGACAACGTTTTGATGATCTCACGATTATAATTCTACTACTATAATACTCACACATCATTATTATTCCTCCCGAGAGGTAAAAAATGGTAGTAGTAGTGAGGCTGATTGTAAGGAATAGTAGCAGGACTGGCATGTGTAGTAGTAAATGGCACGTGTGCATTCACCAGCCACAAGATATAACTTTGCAATTCACAGATGGTGGCAATGCTGAATAGAGACTATGCGTATAGAAGACAGTAGTCGTGAGTAGTGAGAGTAATTTAGTAATGGCAATATAATAAAAGTAATCTGAAAGACTTGTTTTGTTTTGTTTGCTTACTTATTTAGTTGCAAGTCCAGTAGTAGCAGATGGTCCATTCCTCTCTCGTCCAGAGCTAGTTCCATCTTTATTCTCTCCAGATGTGTTCCGTCCTGAAAGTTAAAAAACGGAAATCACCACATGGTTAGTCTCTCTGTACGCATTCACCGGTCAGATTCACGTAGTACACACATCATTTCATCAATCTGTAGCTACGCATAGCGAAAGAGTAACAACACATCCGTTTCTTCAAGTCACTCACAAGTTCAAGTTCAATGTTGCAAAAGGCAATTTACTATTCCAACTATACCATTATCGCTAATAGAGCGAGAGATACCTATAAGCCCGTAGTAATGTGTACATGGAAATCGTGTAGACGGGTAGCAGACATTATGCGTAAGCTGCGGTAGCTTCAGCGTTTGCCAGCTTTCAATTTTCATTTCAATGTGTGCTTTTAGTTTTACACATCTTGCGGGTAGCGAACAGCTTGTGCTTGGCTTTGTGCAAATGGAGCTAACCACTATACTCCAGCAATCCAACTGCATTACAGATCTACAATAGCTAGAGGAGTCTATAGCTGTTTTCGTATGGACGGGTGAATCGTGGTAGGATCGTATACGTAAATCGATGTACGTTGAGATTTTTCTTTTAAACAAGCAATAAAGAATAAACATTAAGTCTTCAGTCTGTATTCTGTTCTACAAAAGAGATAATCATTTGAGACGAGAGTCTCGTGCGAAACTGAAATGAAAAAGTGCAAAGCAAGCAACATGAAATCACATATGGGATTTAGTAGAATCAACTTTTATTTTCTCAGCTTTCAGCTTCACGAGCTGACTGACTGGACTCCTTAATTACAGACTTCACCCAAACAGTTTTTCTCGTCTTCTCCTTCCATACTATTAACTGGCAGAGCAGAGCAGTAGTTCCCGCCACCGTGTAAAGTTCAATGACAATCAAGTCGAATTATTTTAGCAAGAGACCTTACAGCTCTTTTCCAATGTAATCACCATGATCCTAGTATGTCCCAGAAGAAACAGAGTTCTGGGAGTTGATAGTCAAGTCGTGTACAACACATTCTCCCTCAAGTGAATAAACATTTACGATACACGTACAGAAATGTTCCTTCGATCCTCTTGTTTTTATAAGAACAGTTATATAAGCCGAGTTAAGTTTTATCCGTACTAATACTAGCAATGGTAATTATTGGATTGGTCTTTACTCGGATTTCAGTTCCCATGCTAAATAAAAGGCTATGTAGGGCCACAGACTCCGCTACACGGTAGAAATACATGCACGCTGTTACAACTCCACTTCTGCCTGCCTCTATAAGAACAACTTGTGTTCAGAATTGAACTGACTGCAATATAATTTTGTTGTCAGAAGAAAAGAAAGTGGAAATAGTAACCAGTGGATGCAGGTTTCATAGGAACTCTGTAGTATGTCCATGTAGTAATCGTTGGCCCCGGCTATTAACTATACCGGCAAACAACTGGGAGTAGATACGGGGAAACTACAAGCACAGTCGACTTTAAATGAATAGTTCTAGCATTACTCCAGCCAAAGTCAACCTGAAACTCAATTCAAGAAAAACGACGGATGATGGAGTGGAGGTTATTTACTAACTCAACGTGTTTTTCGGGCTAGCAGGCGGGCGTGCGAAATGTGAAGCCATGCGTGCACACAGAAGGTGATTTTCTCCCGTTCGTCTTTATCTGTGTCTTTCGTCTATAGAAATTTACAACTCAAATGTGTGTCTGGCTTCATGTTGACTTTGCAGTCCTCTTTCTACTGGTGGTATTGTAATTTCTGTAGTAGTAAAAGGTAGAAGATAGAGATATGCCTATAGACGTGGGACAAATTACTACGTACGTTGTGGTTTACTTAAGTTAAAGACTTACTATTACTACAACGTAGTGATTCGTATAATATTTCCATGTTTGCTTCCTTTCAGCACAGCACCTAAGTAGATGGTAAAAAAGCCGACTTACTATCAGTTCAAGAAACTTTGTGTTAGATAATTAGATAGCTAAGTGAAATAGTTTGCAAAGTCAGGTTCTTGTAGTTAGTGCCTAGATATTTTTTCCTTAACGATAACGTGTGATTTATACAACAAGATAAGAAAACTCTTCTTAATACTTGATAAATGTTCAGATAGTGAGTATGGCTTGTGCATGCAGCTTGTGTATTTATTGGTTTGAGTTTACTGGAAGATTTTTTAATTTCAGTATTTTTATTTTTATTTAAGTACCATCTGTGGACTCTCTACTATGCAATTTTTACTTACGCATGTTTTGTATCTGTGTAACATGAGTAGGTAGGTATTATTGAACATTTTTATTTAGTCACGCATGTAAAACTTTCCAGAATTTTAAGTCATGTGTAATTAAGCTTCCTGAAAGGATTCACTAATGTTATAATCGTGGGAGAACGGGAGTAAAACTAGGTTTTATCCAGAAATAATTATGTATGTGTAATACGTGCCTTGGCTACTTTTAGAACTTGCATGTAATAAGCTACGTAATTTTGTTAAGAAAAATACTAAAACTGAATAAATTAAAAAACTGAATTTATTTTAATTTGAGCTTACACAAATTACATGCATTAAATCATACAGGAAAGTATTTTTGTCCTCCTATGTGGCTCCTGAACTAAAGTCCATGATAATAAATTAGTATTACCAGTCAGTTCTTTTTTATTTATCATTGCATGTGTGATTCTTATTTTTCCATGCTTTAACTTTCTGACAAGTTTCGAGAATTCTCAGCCCTGTCTTGAAAAACGTTTGGCTCACTATAGGTATTATTTAAAATGTGGTGGCATGCCTTGCTAAAAATGATTAGAAAAGAATAACGATTTATTTTCTCTCATAAAGTCATCAGGCCTTTGGTATGTGAACTTGAATTGTGCAGTACACACGCATTTTTTCATCATTACTCCTTCGACAGCGCTATTAAATTTAGAGCGTGTAAAAACTCACCTCATTTTCCGTGTGAGCGATGTCAACGTGTCGTTTTTGTGATTCTTGGTGTTGCTGGTCGTGGTGAAGATATTTACCCGGTGGAGAAACGAGTGACTGAGGCTCATCATCAACTTGTCGCAATACACGAGCGGTTATTCGTCGGAAACGAGAGAACTTTTCACTCTGACCGTGATAAGAAGGAAAATCACCTGGAGGACATTAACAAACAAAAACAAAATTATACGACAATTCAAAACATTACGTGTCAGATTATCTAAACTAGAATCTACACACAACTCAATACGCTTACCAACCATTCCGAAACATTTACTGCCATACACTTTTACATTTACGTATGGGTATAGTTTACATTTATTGCATGTATTATTAGTGCCTCTAATGTAGTATTAGTATTCATGCGGTAACAAAAAGTGCTATTATCATTTCTCCTCAAGGCAACCTTAAGTTCTGTCCATGCATATAGACTTCAGAGTTAAGGCTGAGAGTTAGAGTTATACTTGGAAGTGGGTTTATAAGAAAGGAGAGCAAGAAACCTTCTCAAAAGTATAATACATCCTGTCTGTCTTTGTAACGGCCGGAAGCTCGCATACAAACCCAACTTAAAAGTTGATACCACTGCCACTACTCACTACATACATGCAGCAATCGGTTTAGAGGTGTTCTCAAGCTATGGAGTGGCTCAAAACAGAAAAACAACGACCGTTTCTTACTTTGCTCAAATTTTGGTAGTATTATTCGTATTGCATCAAAAACAAGAAATTGGACAGGTCTTCTGCCATACCTAATTTATCTGCTTGTTTTTAACCAAACAATTTATATCACCGCTTGGATAGACACACTAGATCTAATATTTGTACATGTAACACTCGACTCGGGTACTCAAGATTGGTTTATGTCAAGATAAAATATTTGGATAAAATTATTGCAACATAGTTTGCGTATATATTTTATCATCGTAAGAAACTATTAGCGGTACGAAGAGTATTATTTGTCTATTGTTCCCCGGACGGACGGCTTATCTTAATGTCTTTTGTAATCTTAAACATTGACTGTGAAAGGCAAAGTATCCCAAGAATGTAACGCAGTCGGAACTCATGTGAAATGCAACATTTCATATAAAGCGAGTCTTCGTCAATTTATTCTTGTGCTCTTTTTTCAGACTTTCAGAGCAATCCGAGTGAGCAATTTAACGTTCAAGTCATGCGTGCAGTCTTCAGCCGATTCCAATTCTAATGAACTAGAGTCGAGTGGTGGTGTACTGCAAGGCATGTGGATTCATATCATAACTCAATGTAAAAACAGGATTTTCGCAGTTTTAGTGCTGCGAATAGCAATCCATCGTATGCAGCATGTGCTCAGTTTACAAAAAGGTTGAGAAATGAACGCGGAGTATCTTACCGCAAAAGCAAATGGCGTGTATAACAATTGGATACAGAAACCTCAACAATTACAAATGCAGATTTTGGCCCGCCTGTAGACGCTAATGACATAATAATGTGACTTATACACCTACTACGGCTTCTTTTCACTCAAACTTGCCCAACCTTACATTCTATAAATCTTATAATATCACCGTATGTATACCATACCTGCATCATAAAAACTTTTTGTTATCAAACTTGCTACATTCGACATTTATACATACAACCATTCGATTCAATCTTGTAACTAATACTTTACAAATCTGCAGATGCAAGTAACTTATACTCAGTTTGTACTGTATGTACAAAAAGAACCAAGTATCGAAGTAAAATTGAAAAATGTGCGTCAAACTGTGAATTGTACCATATAGTAAAAGGGTTAGGATTGACATTTACACTTACAAACGGCATTTGTGCCAATAAGAAATAAAATGTGCTTCATTTCTTATACTACCTTCGATGGGTAGTATATACTACATACCTTCTTGTATTTGTACGTACAAGGTTTAGCAAGTACCTAAAAGATACATATTTATACAGATTTCTATTACTTTACCTCAATGTTCAGCAGCACATAACATCAGAACTTGGTTTGACAAAATAACCGTTTCCATTTCTAGTGTATTTTATGTTCACAATGCATCACATACGTGAAACCCAACTACGCGATCGAAAAAGGAAAAAGGGAGGGATGTGGAACAGAAAATAAGTCAAACATCAATATCCTGTGGTTTCATTTGTCATCGTCATCATGTCAGGTCTCTGTTATAGTAACTCTATAAAGCTTAGACGAGAGACGAAACGTGTCCACGGTGTGTACAAGCTTATATTGTCACTCTCACGAGATGATCATTCATTTTCTGTGTGTGGATAATACCAGTTAATCCTAAATTCAACAATAAATGACAAACCGCACCCTTTACCTTTTTGCTAGATCCATTCAATTCTCTTTTCTGTAGAAACTTGAGAGATTTTTACTTCAGTGCCAAAACTTCTATAGCAGAGCAGGAAAACATGAACGTCGGAAATCACACTCCCACTACTAATCCCAGCTACAACTCAAATGCTAAAAACATTTTCTTTGAAAATGCAAAAACTGAGTCGAATGAGGCATCTTGGCAGTTGGCAAAGTGAGAATGTGTTTAAGCAAAGTTTAGAAGTAAAAAGTAGGCTGGGTAATTGTATTTACATTCGTCTACATTTTTGGTGAGATGCATTGAATAATTGTGTCTGCAACATCTTTGATAATAACAGCTTTGTTACAGTTCTTAATACGCTTGTAGAATAGTACTGTATATATGTATCATCATAGTAGCACTTTTTATTCTGCCTCTACTCCTACTACTTAGGATGAGTAGGAGTAGAGTAAAATGGAATATGTGCGTTAAGGAATACCACAGAATGTTCTGAAAGGTCATACTTAAAGACGCACAGTGTCTTTGCTAAACGAGCAATTGAGAATTGAGAACTGCTAAACAATTCTTTCATCGCAAGAGTAACCTTCAAGGCACTTAAGCTATTTGTAACAACAAACCACTCATTGTTACACATGAAATGAAGTGCATGAAAGAGATGTGAATGTTATGTGCTTCGTAGACTCGGCTAATAATCTTCTTCGCCTAACACAAAATACCAACACATTCACAAACAACGTCTTAATACAATTGCATAAGTTCTTTCTACAAATGCTTAAACGTCCATAATATGAACAGATAATAATAACTGTGCTACGAATTCTTTGCTATGAAATAATGAAGTTAGTATGAATTAAAGCTTCTTCAATTGTTGCATAATCATATTAAATCTAGACAAGGTCAATAAACACTGAACTCCTCATAATAAGGCTATAGTATTCTTACTGCCAAGTAAACTAACAAAGATGAGTGAGCAGATGCAGCGATTTAGTTCTTCAGCAAATATTATACATGTTTAAACCTGCAATTACAATGAACAACAAAATTACATTTATTAATAGGAAATTCCAGGTAGTAAACAGTAAATCTTATGAATTCTGTTAACAAAAGCAACACCTGAACAAACTTTTTGGTTTACTCCTTTAGTAAAACAATACATGTCTTGTGGAAAATAGTTTTATTCATTGGATGTGCTACACTAACAGCATCAATAATAATTTGTATTCGATTCAGATCTTTCGATTTTTACCAGATCACAGATTGATTATTGCCTACAGCTACATACTTACTTCACATGTAAGTCACATGCAAACTGTAATTTTGATTTATGAAATTAATAATCCTTTCAATTATGACTCTTCCAGATGGAAGGTCGGACCAGCTTGTAAAATATGTGCACAGCACAGACAATTTATCACAGGGGAATTGTATACTACACTCGCTTCACCAATAATAACTCAACTGTTGACCTTTGTAATACTAAAGGGTAATTGAAAATGCAAGACTCATGCCTCATGATCTATTTGTAAAATCTCCAGTTGTCTTATTGCAAACCACAACATAATACAATTTTATTTATTATCAATTCACTGTTTTCTCTGCTAGTACTGCATATATTTAAGTTTACATAAATGTATAAAGCAGTGCCATCAATTGTACAATGTACCATAACGTAATGAAGGCTTTTTTAGCAAACCATTAATAATTTATTGCGACATATCTTGCAAAGAAACTTTGGGACATTCTACTTCTTATAATGGATGCTTGTAGACTTTTGTACTGAATTTGTGGCACTTGAAATAAATTGAACTTTGAACTTTGAACTTTGTAGTAAGTACTTTAAACTTCAATTCAGTCAAGCATATAAACAGAAATTAAAGAAATTGCCGGCTCTACAAAATAGTCTCTCTGTGAAATAAAAGCGAAAGCAAAGTTTTTCAATCAAAAGTTGGGTATTAACAAATAGTAATTACTTTCAGAGAGCGGGAGCAACATTTGTGGCATTTCAAAATGATTCGTAATTTATTCTGGACAAAGCTCCACATATTTCAACAATATTTGAACATCTACTACAATACACCAGTCGCTGGCAATGTAAACGCATTGGTAATTCATATGTAAAAGACTGGCTGGGTACAATGTGTGCATTAAATTAAGCTCATATACGCAATACCTTGGGGATGCCACGGTTTAGATATTTGCAAAGTGTTTTAGAAGCTACCCGCTGTTTGTTGGTCGTAAGATGATGATGGATGGAAGAAAAATAACAGGCCGGAACGAAACGGCAAATTTACTGAGCAAACATGTCACACAGTTCTTGAACACAAACCGTTTTAGTGCTCTCTCACAACTCATAAGACTTTGGCACGGTTCGTGTACAACATGTTGGTTAATACTGAAAGGTTTAAAATATAAAAGTGCTGTTGCATAATTTACCGTGAAATGGTCCTCGTACTAACAACTGTAATTTTGCACTGGTTGGCTACCTACATAATAAACGTGGTCTGCATGCTCAGAATATTAAAAATGGAAATTTGCTTGTTCCTCCACCACAACTACATCCATCCACTTTATGTACTTTATGTACTCCACTTTATTATTAGAGGCACCTTATAACTTATAACCAGAATAATACTAGTCCTTTGCTACACTACCAGATTCAATTTGTTTCATGAATTCCCTAGAGATTTTAGTGTTCTGTGTGTAATAATAATAATAATTCTACACAGGCTTATCATGACCAGATATAACTTTCGTTCTTAAGATTGTATTACGCAGTACAGCCAAAGTTTGGTGTTGCAGAGTGGAGTGGTTGGAAAAAGTTTGTTTTTCTGCCTTGATTTGACTTGACTGAAAGGATATTGATCTTTGACATTTATTTTAGGTCGGTTCTTTTATAATATTTACTTTACGTGAACTCTCCTCAGAGAATGGCTGTACTTTAGATACTTCCACCAAAGTAATCGCAATGCAGTGCGTGCTATCAGCATCTCTCTCTTATTTTCAACTGCTCATATCCTTACACGTTCTTCTAAAGAACTCTGCATAGCTCTAAGTAGAAATGTCTTGTGTTATGTTTAGTTTTGTAGTTGTGGCACAAAAGTCTTCTCTTGAATTAAATCCTGCTCTAATATCTACCTATATAACGTTATAACGCTTTCTATTCTGAGCAGTGCATATAAAACGCTCACAGTAATGGTAAAACTCTCTTGTGCAAAGGAGCATCAACTGATTGCTACTGCAGCTACCTAATAAAGCAAAGTGTGCTATCTGCATTATCTTTTGTGTGTGCACAATCTATGTTCCTTATACTGCACCACACAACTTTGGCATTCAGTTTATATATAAGTGGACTCGTATGTCCAAAAAAGGTTGGGAGTTACTGGTACATTCACAATACACTTTTGTAGAAGAGAATGACCCTTAACATAGTGAAATGACTCAACCTGTACACGAAAACACGCTGGAAGGAATACGCAGCATAAATAATCAAGAGATTTGATTGGATTCATCTGCACACACCACCACCCTTAACACAGACTGCATTTATTTAGGTAGGTTCAGTTTTTACTGTAGCAGTGAGTCAGTTGAACTTGAACTTTGAAGGTTTCATTTCCAAAACGAGTGTGCTACACTTCCACTTGTATCTCTGTTAAATATGAGAGGGTGAACATGAGCATGAGTGTACAGTCACAGCCCAGTCATTACATTAAGTTAAGGTACATGCCATGTGCGTATATAAATAATTAAATATAGACAGGTCTGTTATAGTGTTTCAATAATAGTATCTCGTCTGTTGATTTTTGAATTCGGTCGTTGGTAGTCAGTCAACATCACTCAGTGACTGGCTATTTATTCTTTCCGTCGTTTTTTCATTGAGTTGGTTGGGGTGGTGGTTGTGTTTTGTGTGGTGCATGCGTTGTTGGGGTAGTTCAGTAGTTCCAACAACTATTATCTCTACATTTTATGTTTAGCTAGTAACTTCAGTTCAGTCAAAGCCTAATCCTAGATCAAATACTACAAATAATACCAACGCTACTGTCTCAGTTTCTCCAATCTCTTTTTCCCTTCATGCTAAATAAATATTCCTCCAACAGAGTAAACATTACCAAAATTCCAAATACATTGTATATAGTAATATGACTAAACGCATAGTGTGTAATACTGCAGATCAGAACGCAACTATCATAGAAGTAGTCATGTCATGAACCACTGATGACTGGGATGACTCTATATTCATCTTAAAGTCTTCACATACAATGAAGAGTTAAACTAAAGAAATAGTTCAGTAGTGAAATTGTTTAGCTTTGGTAATGTTATTCTTTAAGAGTCTACCGATATACTAGAAAAGAGATACATTAAAATATGGGCACATACTTTGTGCTTTCAGCTAGCACTATTTTTGAAATTTTCATGACCACACTATGTGTTATAACCACATTGAGGGGATGGGTAGAGACAAAAAAAGCGTGCAGTGCAGACAGGAAGACGAACAGGTGAGTCATATTTTCTCAGGGAGGGTCGACGCACGATGCGTCTAATACGAAAATATAAATCAATCTATATAAATCCAGGTAAACCCTTCGGCAGAGTTGCATCAAAATAATAATGCTGCTACTGTTGCGTAATATTATCACCATGATTGAATTTACACAATGTGTTATGGCAGAAGTAGTGCAATTAGAATGAGAATGGTCTAGATAACCTGCTTCTTGTACTATTATGTATGTGTACAACGATGGCTCATCCTTATGTCAGACACAAAACGAAGAATGAACTTTGCTGCTTCGCCTGTTACTACTAAAAGCTGAAAACCACAGCAAGAACGACAACACACAGAAACTAGACCGGAACACATTTTAAGGATTAACTTGCGTTCAGCTTTAAGTATACAGAAACAGAACATGCTTCCCTTACCAAATTTCTTCAACCCACAAAATTTCTGAATGTGAATGTTAGCAAAGACTATTATGTATAATTCTAATCATCCAAGTTACATAAATACTTGGCCTATACACAGTAGTGCATGTTTAGCATTGCGCAGTAAAAGAAGAGTGAATGAACACGGAATAAAGTATTGGATGAAGACTGACACGACAGACAGACAAACATGACAAGCGAAAACGTTGATTTGATTACATACAGATACCAAAAGCAAGTTGATACTTTTTATGTACAAACACACGCAATGGATGCATTGACCACAACCAAACACTTGCAATGCCAAGTTAAAGTTAAACATCCACGAAGATTTTAAGATGCAAATGCAATCAAAGTTATTGCCGTACAGTGTTACTTGGTTCCGGCTTTAATTGTTATCCAAATTAAATTAGCAAGTCTAATTATAATGCATTCTAATATTAAGGGTTTAAAACTGTATCTTAGACGCATGTAAAGTAGCATGAGGGAAATAAAACTGTTTAGCTGGATCTGAACCTCCTAAATCTTTAGTTCTGTCAAATAACTCTCTACTGATGCTACCAAAGCATTTCTAACTACAAGCAGTTAGAGGAAAACTAAAATATGTTGGTTTTTATTTTGTATAGTCATATTGCATCATTTCACGGCATTTGCATTCACAACCAGAACTACTTTTACTAGCGGATACTAACAGTGTATCTTTATTACAAGGATAAACATCAAGCAGAATGTATCCTCTTTTCTGTTTCTGAGGAACACACTTGCTTTTACATACACTACAAAAATACAATTTATCAACAAAGAATGACCGTGCATAGTATTGGTAGTAAGAATGGTGGAAGAACATCTAAAGAAGAAACCAGACAGTTTCGTTCTGTTACTTTGCATTTTTACTATTAGTATTTTTACTATAGTAATTCCTGTGTTGCATTCCAAGTGTTTATTGTTGTGTTATTTTAGTGAATGAGTGCGTCTTCGTGCACACAAGGCAGAGAATATCACAGTTTTCTAACAAGTTGTAAGTTTGTAAACACTTCTATTTATTTCTCAAATAAATTGTACCATCACTCTACGTGAAACATGTAGTTGCCAGTACTATTCACAACAATCCATTATATTTATAGAGTTTTATATGAAGACTCTGTAACACACATGCTATATACATGCTTCATTGTAGAAACGGAGCTGTCTGTATATCTTAATAATAATCAGCCACCCACACAATCTCTCACTTAAATTGAAACGACTGCTGCTGCTGCAAGAAAACCTGATTTAGTTTACGTGATCTGATTGCTTCATCTGGCTAAATATCAGCTAATCCCATCCCTATGCGAGTTGTATAAAAACATTACCCCCATCACCGTTGCATTGTTGGTAGACTGTTTTCTGTGTAATCGTTGAACAATTCAAAGGTAAATAATAATCAACAGACACGGCCTACGCATCCGTTACTTCTTTATGTCTGCCATAAAAAACGTTTCTGAGTGAGTAGTGCAGATACGTACACCACTTTAGAGAGCATTCAAAATAATGTTCTACTCAAAAGTAACTAGACATAAATACTACGTGATGTGTTCGTTTGTAAGGAAATTCTACCTAGCTAAATACTTGTGCAAACATAATTTGTAGATTTAGAAAAAAGAAAATAATATTATCACTATTATGTGTGCATCTACCAGAAATTACAATTAACAATTTGCTTTCTCTCTCTTACCATTTTTATCTCCAAAATGATTTTTTGTTTTATGTGTATAGGCGGATGTGATTTCGATAATGTGCACACATGGAACTAAAAATGTACACAATGCAATTGCAAATATGAGAGTGCTTTACTGTTCTTATTCACAAGTGCTACACTTTATATTTGGATAGATGATAGAAAACTTTTACAAACAAATACGTTTGCATATAAATATCCAAACGATGAATCACACACTATACCTAATTTATTGAAGCTCATATGTTTCAGGTTAACCAATTTCATTCATAAATGGATAAAATAGAAAAGTGTATATTTCAAATCTCATTCTTATGACACAATGACACAAGAATTCATTCTGACTCTTCACAAGTCACAACTACTATACGAAACATTAAATCCACTCCCTTTATATATCGAGAACAAAATCAATTCAGCCCGAAATAGTAAATGCGCATATTATAATACGCAAAACGGAATGTGGATATAGATTTTACATTAGGCGAAGAGTTTCATTACTTCAGAATTGCTTTTGATGATATCTGTATGTCGTTTAGTTTACATACAGTACACCCCCATGCTCTTTTGTAGTCGAACAGAGAAGTGTATTCATTAGTTGAGTGACACAGTCAGTGGCAGCAGTGGCGGCAGTCACATCGTGGCATATTCAGGCAAGGAGACAACTTGAGACAAGACAAGACGATACGCAAAAGACAGAAAATAAACATTCATGAAAGTGAAATAGCGTATTATCGATTCTACGTAAACATTTCGACAAAAAAGAGGAGAAGGCTCAGCCGAAGGAGAATCCTTCTCTTATCTCCGCACAATTTACAATAATATCACCCAAGTGTGTAGTTTCACCACCAACACATCCAAGGCAGTGGACTGTACGCACTAAAACCATAAGGATGGCATTTCCATTCCACTTTTCATTCTTCCATGTCAAAGTTCAACTGTTGAGCTAATATACTATCAAGTACACACTCCACTTCCACTTCCTATACACAATAGCATCGCTACCAACAAAACACCTTACTGCGACAAAACCTGCGTAAAGATAAACATAGTCCCTACTTGAGACGAGTGCACCTGTCTCGTGTCTGCAGAACGTATTTCTACATCGCCATGCATTACCATACACGTGGACAAGTTTAATCTTTGTGCACAAACCAGACCACACATTTCTCTCTATCATATGGCTATGCCTATGCCTATAATAAATAAGAAATACAGAGCACACATGAACACTTTCCTAAAACTGCGTAGTAAAAGCAAGTTGATGAAATGCTGTGAATTTATTTCTGCTTGGGGGACGATAATGCTTTTGCAGTAAACGAAAATCATCGTTACGACTGAATTTATTGTATGTTAATGAAGTCGTTAGAGCAATACTGGCCAAATTGAAATTGCACACAACAGAAGGTGTGTGTGTGTGTGCAATGAGTGAAATTACCTACCAGTAAAATTGCTTTATTTTAAATTAATTGGTTTCTGGTTAATGAACTGGTAAGGGAATTCATTATTGAAGCGAACAAACTAATACTGCATCCAATTGGTTATTACCACATTCGCCTCCAGCTGCAATTAAACGTCCGTCTAATAGTACCTAATACTCAACTGCTTATACCGTAGATCGATATAGGATATAATATTATGCTATGCGGGAACAGCAGTGTATTTATGAAGAAGGACTTGGAGCTTTTGTAGCATAAACAAAATATTATTACTGCATGACATAAACAGATCATCGTATTCCTTCAGGCAAGGCACATGGTCCTAAAGTCTCTGATACTCCTACAACTTAGACTGATAATATTACGACGAAACTTACTCCGTTGGTTACAGCCACACCACACAACGACTCATGAAAGTGAACAACAATGGCCATCCAAACCAATCTATAAAATAACAGAATGGAGAAGAATAAAAGGGAGATAGACGTAATAATAATATGAGGGCAGTCAGCACAAAGCTCTTTTGTTGTCCTTCTTTGTTACCAGCACAAGCTTATTAAAAACACAATCATTTATTTATATACCAACAATAACAGCTACACTAACTCCATTCTTATATAAATATTTTATACTGACACAACATTAATATAAATAGGTTGTGTAGTATGTAGTATGCCTTTATATACATATCCGCTATTCAAAAGGTTGAACTGGAGAAAATATAATATTATGGCATTCATATTTAGTCCTCATACTACACACTACACGCATCAGGCAATTGTGTTTATATACATCTGCAGATGTACAGCTTTTATTTTTATAGCCCTTTTCTGTTTCAGAGTTCAGCTGAAGAGTTACTTGCATTGCTTTATTTCCACTGTATTCTGTACATTCATTAGAGTCATTGGAATTACTACACATGTCATAAATAATATTTAAAACTTGTGTTGCTCCACTCAACTACCGTAATACAAGTTGGAATATTGTTGTGTGTGTGAGAGACCATAAAGAGCAAAGTGTGCATTGAGTGTGACAGGACACTGCGTAAAAGACATTACCCTGCAAGTTTAGGAGCAATAGAAGAATAAAAGTGAAGTTGTTTTCTTTTGTGGTCATTTTCCATTACAGTCACAGTCGAGTCGAGGCCTTATGCGTTAAACACATGCAGTGTGTATTTCCTACGTACTTTAATAAATCCCTGTGCGTACAATTCAATTTCAGTCAATTGTATTCTGAGAAAAGAAGTTAAGAAGAAAATGAAGAAGTGAAATTCTGGGACATGTTTCTGTACTTACTGGTGTGACCACCGCCTCTGTTCTGTTTGCCCTACTTGTCATTTCTAGACAGAGCATTTGAAGTCTCAAATGTGTTGGAAATGAACCCTTATTTCTACCGAGTCTGTGGACCATGCAATTTGGTTTTCCTATTGAGAATCTGAGAATTCTGATATTTTCCATTCTGTCTTTCAAATCCGCTTGCGTCTGCCTTTTTGTCGATACGTAAGCTTTTCCAATATGAATTTAGCAATTGAATTTATTAAATGAATCGCTTCTTCAAATCTTAAAGAACATATTGAAAAGTAAATGTATGGTGGTCAATTCCTTTATCAGCATTTTGCACACTTCACGCGCAAAATATTTAGGCCTATTATAACATCGTAGAACCGGGTAACGCAATAGCATGAAAGACTTGATTATTGTAGAGGAAAAATTGCGTTCAAGCTATTAAATTTATTATTGACAACTTGTACAGCTTTTTTATTAGAACCTGTATATTGGTGTATTATACTTGATTTATGGGAAACCTTACACAAGATAGGGCTACCATCTACCAAGTATCAATCGGCGATGAAGGCATCAACTTTGACAATGAAGGCATGATTGGATTTGAATCTAGTTTATAAAACGATTGCTTTTTAAGCATTTTAGTTTTTCTACCTCCGTTTTTAGCATGTGGATAATGGAACACTTCAGTTAAATGTAGTGAGTGAAGAAAGGTGTTTCAGTTAAGGTTGTGAAAACTTGAAAAGATTTGTTCCTATCAATTATTTGTCTCGTTGCACATACAAGTTGTACTTTTGCACGCCTGAATAGCTACCTGATGAGAGAGTTGGTACTGTGTGCACTAACTGTGATGAGTAGACACAAAAGCAGAACGTGTAGACATGAAAACCCTTATTAACCCTTTCTTGTACGATTCTAATGTGTTCTGCGGTTTCTGTTTCTTCACCAATCTTCCAGCAATCAGTTCAGCTTTGCTTTTCTTTGCAAGCTAATCCTTAACACTCCACCAATAGTGTCCCTTTAACTTTGAATGTAGCACGATAGCTTTCCACTTACTCAGTTTGTGAAAGGAAAAACGGGATGTGAGATTTAAATTTGTTCCGAGGAACAAGAGACAAGAGAGAATGGTTGAAGAGTAAAGCACAGAGTTGTTTACAAGTGACACAAAGCAAAAGGCAAGAATCGTTCACAACTGCAAATGCTCTTCTCTCTCTCTCTCTCCTTTAATTTCCTAAGCTTAGTACTCCCACGTATTCATATCCAACATCTCCATACGGTAGATGTACACATAAACTGTCTATATGAGTAGTGTGCTGACTTTCCACTTTAGTGGGGGCTACAGAAACACGTCATTTCTTTAGAATGACTGCAAGCACTTACTTTTATTTCGCGGTTGACAATGGTGCAGTTGAATGGAATGCGTATAGACTTGGAAGGAATTGAAAAGAGTTTCATGGGTCTTGTGCTGTACAATTTGGGTTTTGGTGAGGAATCAGAGTTCTCTTGTCCACAGAACTATTATTATGGAGTTTCCATTGTCTGTTTGCTGTAAGCCTACTCCTACTGGTAACTGTTGGCCATAAAAAATGAGAAAGAAAGAAATCCCTACTGAGACAAAACATGAACAAGACAGATCAGTTTCCGTTTTTCAGATGGAAATAAAGAAGACGAGACAAGGAAACATTTATATGCATTATTGTAGCTCTTTTTAGTTCTTAGATACATCAAACGCTCTTTCCACTGATGCATTTCCAAAGAAATCGAATCCACAACAAACCAAAGGAGGAAAATCTGATAATGTCTATCAAACAAATAGCACACCACCAAGTAAAACTGAAAAGGACTTTATGAGCCTTAATGTGCATGGGGTGTCATAGTACGTGTAAATATCAAGTCACTCGTCACGGCACGGTAAATACAATCATCATCATCATCAATAAAATCTTCATAATACGAGCAGTATTTCATTTTATTGGTAATAATAGCAATAAATGATATTTTGATCTTAATTGAAGTCCAAGTTGTTTAAGACACTTTGACATTTGCTTATAAACACACAAAGTGAAAAGATTTTTCGTCACTTTCAGCGTTTCGTACATACACAATTTAGCAGATGTGGTACCTTACGCTACTCATTCATTGAGAGAAGGATGGAGAACGTAAGCAAATAGTGTAAACAAGATAAACTGTCACTTCATTCACCAACACTTTTCACGGTTACATTTAAAAGAAGTTACTGTTGATATCATTGAACTTTGCACGTGAACAAAATCATTTTATATTCATAGTTGATGCTTTTCCTCAGTCCAGTAGCACCATACACTTTCCTTTGTTTTTCCCATACCGATATACACCCTTGTCCCAAATACATAATAAATATACACTAATATCAATAACCAATTCAATAAAAACAACTTCTCTCTCAATCTCACCTAAACTATTTTGTTCACAATACTGACTCATTGTTAATGACATTAATGAGGGAATTTACAACGTATGTCAAGCCATCTCATCTCATTAAGCCAAAGGCTTCCCAGCTGTCAATACCGTAATGAGAAAACTTTGATATTTCCATCTTGCTCACAGTACGCTGTTAGAATGCGCATCTCCACACTTCTTCCCACAGTAAAATTACCTTTTCAACAAATTCCTACTTTAGAACCTCATACTAATTCAACAATTAATTCTTGTCTTGTTTCATGGTTGTAAAAATTCACCCTTCTAATTTAAAATTCTTTTTCTTGGGAGATAAAGAAAATAAAATTTTCTCCTTCACAAAAGTTGACAATGAAAAGTTTAATTTGTACCTGCAGTATTGTACTTCCATAGCACGTATACCTTAAGATGTCATTTACACTCCAGCTACCTGCAATTCAACAATAAACTACGGAAAATGACAATTAATGCTAAAACTTGTTTTCGTTCTATTGTCCTATGTCCTTACTCACGTTTTCTAAATATGTTCCCCATTCTTCTTGTTCTTGTTTGTAATTTATCATTATGCTTGCCATAAGTGGACCAACGACTAATGAATGAATCCATTCACGACATTATTCCACATCACATGAGTGCAACTTGATCAAGCAATTCGTCTATTCACTTCTTAGAGCATTTCGTCCATTTTACTAGAATTTTTCTAAACAATGAAATGACCTACAATTGCATTTACATGTGCTAGTACAACCACAACCTCCCTTTTGTAATGCAGCCTTATTCCGGTACAAGTTGCATTGCAGCAATTACTGAAAGTGTTTTATTAGCTCTATTGTATTATTAGTAGCTTTTCCCTGCCATTTCCCATTCACTACAACATCGCTTCCATTATGCCAGAGCACTCCGCTTTGAAATATTATATTCACAGAGAGAGATTTGAATGCACAAATAAATGCTAATAATATTACCAACGACGTGCATAAATGTTCTCACTTGTACAATACTGGTATAAATGTAAGGAGTAGTTGGATTTGAATATTTTTACTGTGAAGAGCAGTAAATGGTACAGAGACAATGCACGTATAAAATGGATGCAGTAAAAGTGGCTGAGTGTTTCGTTTCACTTGCAAAGACGCAATGTGAGTTGAGGAGAATTGTCATCATAAATAACCATCACCGCACCCATGCAAGCTCATCTAATAACAGCCACAGCCTTGTAATCACCATCATGTGTTCCTTTTTAACTTTCATCTTTGATTGTGCATTTGAGTGTGTTCTGTAGTTTGCGTTGTGTCTTTATAATAACATCAATAAGTTTAAAGTCTGTGCAATCACATTATGTCTAACACTCCACATGTAATCAAAGTGCACTCAACAACTCAGTAATGAACTTTCATTTCATTACACAGGAAAATAATGATATATCATGTCTCATGTATTACATCAATTAAAGAATTCAACTTCGTAATGCAGCACTTCTCTCTCAGAGTCTGCCTACCTACGCATTTCCTACACTCTGTACATTAGCAATTAAACATCTAAGGCATCTAGCGCTGTATTATGTTTTCTTCAGGGGGAAATCTGCTCTATGCCAAACTAATTTCTAAATATGACTTTAAAACGTTTGAAAGTCATGAGTGTGGTAAAAATTTCAACATTGTATGTTTTGGTTTTGTTTTGTGGTCATACTAACATAAGATTACATGTGTAGTAGTAACAGTAACATGCACAACTGACAGCTGGTTCATTCCAAGTGCTAATTGAGATTTTGAACCTGAACACTTGGCAAAATGGTAAATATAATTGTATGTGCCCAAAAAGTACATTGCTATAATGATAAAACGGTAAATTTCATATTCTAGTTAACTTAATGACTAATTCGTTTCCTTATTTGCTCACCTTAAATGTGAAATGTCCGCAACCAAGCCATATCCCTCCGTTTCCCATTGCAAACCCTCAGAACCTTAACTACTACCTATGCAGATGAGCAATGAGATGAGTTACAAAAAATATATACTTAAAAAAGTACTTTTGTGCTTACACACAAGCTGTGGGTGAAAATTAGGCAGCTCGGATGGCACTATAGATAATAGAGAAGAGACGGAGCTGATACAACGTTCACGCAATAATACCTTGAAGTAATTACTTCATCTGCAGTTCTTGGCTATCTGATTAAAATATTTTGGTGTAATAATATTATTGTACAGCAAAAGTACTTAGGTATTATGTGGCTAAGTGTGTAATGAGGAAATAGTGTAGAATGGTAGTCAATTACAGGAGAAACGGGATTTGCCATGAAAAGTACCCGAGCAAAAGAGAATGATATATTATTATTTATTATAGTCCACCAAACACATCATCATCTTCATCTTATTTAGCTGTATCCTTTGGACTTTGCACAATACACTCCAACACATGTACGTTCAGAGAACAGGAAAACCAGTTAAATTGGGTGGAAGTAGTACTAGAAGCTCTAAAGAAGCAGACTGCGGCAGAGATGCGAGTAAAATGGAGCAGAATGTGGCCGAAACTTGAAAGGTAAGGATTAATGAGTTTTCCATACATAGAGAATTCATAGGCAGATGAGAATGAGTAGCGTGATGAAGGTGGGTAGGAGTTTTGCACGTATTGTTTTTATTTTGCTCACAACATGCGGAATAGCAAAAGAAGGTGAGTCGGTTGTGTGGTGGTAGCAGTAGCAGAGTTAATTTGCCCAGACAGCGTTCGTATTTGTGAGCAAAGGAAAATTGAAGTTAATTGGCACATGCCATCATTAAATTAAATCAAAAACGGAATCTCGAGCAAAGACGAGTATCTGCACATATTCTACACACGGAGAAACGGCAACTGTGGTATTTGTGTGCCACAACTACCAAGCAACGGCAATCTCGTCATTTAATCCACTTCTCTACTACACCCAGGTTCTTCTGGTTGTGTCAGACACTAATTTGAAGGGATTCTCGCAAAACAAGAAAATTCTGGTGGAAATGTGATGCATCACAGTGAAGAGAGATGAGGAGAAGAGATGATGAGCAGCTGGATGAATGAAGAGAATCTGTGTAAATTGAATCTGCTGCTGCTGCAGAAGAGACTATGAAGACTTGCACAGATGGAAATGTGTTTAACAAACGTGCATGGGTGTAGTGGCTCTGATTCTAAACAAAGGTAGTAGGAACATGGTGGAGGAGTAATTGTAAAACTGTAGCGTTTATGGAAAGATTGGTTGTTAGAACTTTTGCAGCGTAACGACTGTTGAAATGTCTGCAGCTCTCTCCGTCCCATCATCCTTATCCTCATGTTACGCTTTTGTAGTGATGTAATCGAAAGGAAATATCTTTGTTCCTGGACTCAACCATGCAGTCCTCTGTCAAGTCAAACCGCATTTACCAAATACTCTACTAGGCAGAAACAACCAACTTCTCTTTCATTACTGTAACAGATACTATGGATCAAGGAATCCGTACGACCAATTTAGTCAGGCTACTATTCTTAACATTTTTATTCCTATAGTTTACCTGAATAAGAATAGAATATGCAGTAAAAAATATGCTACATTCATCCATATAGCGTAGTAACCCCCGCCGTAGACAACTGAATCTGAAATTAAGACCTGTGTCACAATTTAATTTCGGTGAGTAAAAACAGGTTGCTGCAGCAGAATTGGTTTAAGTTTACGGTTTATAATTATTTCAAAGCATGTCGTTGTCAGGTGCTGTCGTTTTCATTTCTTTGCACATACTAAATCCAGGCAATGTCACACACGAGGATTGTTACTGTTTGTGGTATTAAAATAAAACGGAAATGAAACGTGGCTTTTACCGTTGCACGATGTACAGGAAAATGAGTTAACAAATTTTGTGTATTATACGGATACAAACAGGACACCCTGTGGAGAGGAATGAATGTCGTCTACAATCAAGTACTTTCTTTGCTTCAATATTTGAGATTTGGTTGATGTCTCCATTCAGTTTTGTTGGATGTTGCTATAAGAAAGCGCTACATAAGTTGAGTATGGGGCAACGCGTTCATCGAACAAGAATTCGTCACGTAGAAGAATACAAATACTGATGCTGAGTAAGATGTTCTTTTTTTGGCTTTTAAGTCGTATTCATTTAATCTGACAGCATTCTCCAAGCAATTCTCATTTAATTCCATTGCAGTTGTTGTGAGTGAGTGTGAGTTTGTGACGTGAGTTGAACTCATAGCAATTCAAATAAGCGAAATAAAAGATGAGCGACCACCTAAGGATCACTTTTTGTCCACATTTGTCTTGGTGACGTCTGACACCTTTTCCTATTCTCCTTCCCTGGCCATGTCTCAAACAAACACTCTTTCTGTACAGCACAGGTAAATACGCTCTGAAGTTAGTCGCAAAAGCAGAAGGAAGATGAATCCGGATGTAAATTTGACGCGGTGCTTCTGTGTCTGACACAGAAACGTCTCTCTTCCATCATGCATTATTCTGTGTAAACAACTCGCAAAAATAATATTACTACACATATCTCACAATGCTACAGACTTGTCAGCACTACAAAAGTGTCCTCTAGCTTCGTTGTCGTAATAATCCTACCCATTGTCAAATAGTTCCACTTTGGGGAGGATCTCTAACATGAGAACGTATGGTGTGCTTTTAACAATGTGTAATGCCTGTACCTGCTTGTACTTTAATTCCATATCCACACCTTTCAACGGCATTGTCTACAATTCTGTCGCTATAAGTATATCTAAACATATTATTCCCATCTGTTCTGTTCATCACTTCCTTTGAATTCTTCACTCAAACAGTAAAATAATTCGACTATTATTCCATGCGTCTAACAGAATACGTTTAGTAGATACTACGTAGATATATATATAAATATAGTATGTAGGTACATAGTGCCTGTTTGCTACCTTACTACATGCCAACATGCAATATCAGTCTACGCACATGAATTACTACTCCATTTCTGTGAACTGACAGGGAAATTATCATTTAACATCAATTTGCTTCACTTTTAAAATACCTCTATCCAATTTGAGTATTTTCAATGAAAAATGCATTAAGTAAACCACACCCTTCTTTTCTATGGTATACACAACGTACAATCATATTGTATGAATGCTCGTTGTTACCGGAGCTTTTTACAAACGTTGTTGGACATTATCTGGAATGGGAAAAAATTACAGAGTGCGACTAAATGAGTAATTCGTTCAATTGGGATTTTGAACGGAATTCTTACACATGCATAGCTGACAATAATTATAGGAGGTCTGCTGTATGTTTTACCAAATGCTTTACAAATAACCCTTGACATTTGACAAACCTTTTTGAAGTATATAAAACTGGAACCCTACTCACCCTAGCACTATCGGTAAATGTGAACTTATTAAATGTTGCGTGACCCAAAAAACCAATTTAATATTTCCCAAGCAGTCTTCGCTAACGAAATAAAATGATTGTTACTGCATACGGCAAAATGTATTGTGTTTACCAAGCACCACCACTTTATTGCGTCCTCTGGTTACGAAAATGCCATAAAATGTTTAACTCAATTTGACAATCTCTGTCACTTGAATTTATTTAAGTACTTTATAGTTTTTCTGAACCCAACTACAATTGTGGAGAACTCGCTAATAAATTAACCTTTACTTAGTACTTGGCATATTATGTTCATTGTGAATTGAAAATGTTAATGAAACAATATATTATTATAATATTCTGTGGAAGTTGTAATGTAGTTCATGTCATCGTAAAACTAAAAGCTCCGTGTGAGTTAAAAAGAAGAGTAGGAGTAGCAGCACAATAGTCACAATGAAAAAATAAACAAAACTCTATTTAAGCAGCCAAGTGTAAAAGTCTGGTTACTTGGAACACAATGTGTCATTGTTTAAAGTTTTTAGCCACTAAATGGCCATTTAATAGCAGATGGATGCAAATTGTCTTTACTTGACTCACTTATTCCTCACATCTAAGAAATGCTGCACTTTAAACCGAAACGACGGATCCCAGTGTAACTATAACAAACTAACCACACATAAGAATAAGCTGAGAGTAAACTTTTCCATTTCATTGGGAAACTGAACACGAAGTTTGTGTTTATATTAGAAGGAGGTTGGAAGCAGAAAGCTTAGGAGTTGGGAGTTTAATGAAATGGAACTAGTGCAACACTCGTAATCCTCCTGCGTCTTCTTCTCACTCCGAGGACTTTCTCGTCTCGTCTCATGCTACTCATTTTCATTTGAGTTGATCAGAGACTGAAGACTGAAGACAAGCAAACAATTAAAGCCTCTCGTCTCGTCTCAACGTATCTTTGCTTAACTACGGAAATGATTGATGTTGCATTCGACAGTTTGCCAAAGTAAATAAAGATCGAGTGCAAAGAGCACTTAAGAGACTTCCCAACTAATTCCTCTGCCCAGACTCTGTAAGTAACAAACACGCTTCAGACACGCCTTTAAGCTCCTTACCACAACATTTCTGCACACACCGTCTATAGTCAATTTATACCAACACACTTCTTATCATAATTTCATAAAGAATATATACTACTATCAGTTTACTACATACCTTTATTCAATTTGACACACTCTTACTATACTAAATTCATGTTAAGCCAATCAATTACACACTTGCACACTCAATCAGTCAATATTGTAATCATGTAATGAAATTTAGAAGTTTTTACATTTTTCAACACTTGAGAATACATATACGGATGAATAAAAGGTAAATCATTGGAGAATAATTAAATTATAGCTGTATTTTTTCGCAAGTTTTAAAAGTGGAAGAATGTTATGGATGTTAATAAGGTTTCTTATTAACATCCATAAGTGTTTTACATACAGAAAAAATATATAAAATAATTTTATCCATATGGATGTTATTTTATTACCAGTCACAGAAGTGACTGCACAGAGGCATTTCTATAGAACTACTGGTTACTATTTATTTATTGCTGTTGCCATCTGGGAAGAAGGGCATTATTAGGAGCACACTTCATAGACATTCCAGACAGACGTAAAAGGAGAATCTTATCTTGTTCTGGAAGAAAATATTTTTTGACTTAACTGAATGTGACTGAGAGAGTTGCTGCCTGAAATGAATGCGTGTGTGTTCACCATTCTCGCTTACGACAAGGCGTCAAAATTCTTTTCTGAAAAGAGGTCGTCCTTCTATGAAAGACAGTGCTGTAAAGGGTGGACGGAATTGGTTCGGAAGCCCTTCAAGGAATAATTAAGATCCTGCAGCAGTGCAAGTACTCTGAAGTGAAACATTCTGGCAGAAGTGGAGGCAGAAGGAGTGAAAAGAAATTGTAGTTTGAGGAAACTTCATTAAAAGGAAGAAGACATTATGCTGCTTGGTGGTTACACAGAAAGAAGCCAATTCTTCTGTCTCTGTAGTGTGCCTCCATTACTTCCGTCTCAAGAATCAGGAATAAAGAATCACGACAGACAGACTGAGAGAGAGAGTCTACCAAGAAAAGTCTCTTCCGTTTGAATCCACAAAAAGCATCTACGATTTCAAACACAACATCCTTCTGCTCTGTAGAACTTCTGTTTGCGTAATAGAAGACAACCAGCAGCACTCGCACAGTTCCGTTTCAATCTTCATACAAACAGTAAACTGGCTATCCATTCACCCGAAGAAACATTGTCGGGTTTTTTCCTTATTTTTAACCCTGTTTGTCTTTACACACATAGTAGGAATCTGAAGTATGACAAGTTTCATCGCGTCTGATGTTTATGTGATAAGACGCAGATCATGAATGAACGAACGGAAATAACGAAGCAAGACTTTTAAGGCTTTTCCCTCTATCTATACGTGCTTGTATACTCCATACCTTTTTCTACTTATGTGAGCTATAAATCAAAATGTGACGTGTGATATGGCTAAAGAAGATACATCTCTTTGGAATTTTTAATGTAAAATCACTCCCGTTTGTCTTATTTGGCCATCGAATTCCTAATATTGCTATCAGTACATGCATGTGCCATGTAAGAGATAAATTCTTATAACACAATCAGGTTATATATACATAGAATTTCCCGGAAGGAAATTATATGTATTGGCATTTGCAATTTTGCATTACGCAGTACGTAGAGAAGTTACGAGAAAGGTATAGGTGTTGAGGAGATGTGTTGGGTAAGCAAGTATAACGCATTAAGATATTCAAGATAACATAACAGAACATTTAACATTTCATAGAATGAATTGCATTCTTATTTTTCTGCATGAAGACTTTCATTACTTTTAATGTTGAACTTATCTTCAATTGCTACTACAAGAAGCAATAAAGTAAATAACACACACACACTAGCAAAAATGTAAGACGTAGAGAGTAATTGATATTATTAACTAAATGGGATTTATGTGCTGTGTAGGAGTAGGTGTAAATAATATTTTTGCTTTGAAACCAATACGGATGTGCGGTGCTTGTTAAAACATCCAACATAGAACTTGCTATTTGCAATTCCTGCTTTACGAGTGATTCACTTCGAAAGTGGAGCAAAGTCATAACTGGATAACACGAACAGCACTGTAGGTGTGCACGTACATCATCCATCCACAGTTCTACATCAGACACAGCCACATCATGTGTACTCTGCATTATTTATACTTCTTGTACTCATCAGATGTTTATGCAGGAGCAGTATAGAAGGAAAATGTGTGCTTATAATAATATCCGCAAGGAAATGTGAAACGGGTGTTGACAGCCGGTTTACATCGAGACACTGCCTATATTTTCCTTGTAATTACTTCCATAACGTTTTATACATTAATATTCCCAGATTCATGATTCACACATCTAGCACCATACCACGCTTTTATACGTCTATTTATCATTTTAGTTGTCTATAGCATTACCTTCACATAATATAATCTATCTATGCAAGTGTTATAACATTTTGTGTCAGACATTAGCACAGAGATAGCGTAATATAAAACTGAGCTATCTGTGTATCACTAAATCCTTCCTTAGTAATAATAATAGGGCGGTGTGTGCTGTGGTGGCGACCGGCTAGACTGACTGACACAGAGTATTAGGACACGATACAGTTGGGAATATGTACATTACACGTACACGTATGGGTTCTGTAAAGTTAAAGCTCTAACTACACACATTCCACTTTGGAGTTTAGCAAATGGGACAGTGACTGATAATCCGCCCCTACAAAAGTAACTCACAAGCCAAAACAAAAACACATGGACGATAACGAAATGTGTTTGATTGCACACAGCATTTAATACGACTCTGATTTGACAGCGATTGCTGTTAGCATTAATATCTCCTAGAATTCTGTTCGAACTGTTCTGTTCAATCTGTTCAACAGCGTCTGTTAAAGATTATGTTTCATGTAGCGAAGCTTAGAGATATTTCTACGTGGACTAACAATATTAAATAGCTGTTCATAAAATCAAATCAGGTATGTTCCCAATTGCAGCTTTCGATAAGGCGAGTCGCATTACTATATTTAGTAATGTGACACAAACCCTAATGTACGTAACAACTGAACGGGTAAATTTGTTCGTGATGGTTATTTATTTGGTACTGTCAATATTGTCAAATTCATTTGTTTCATCTTCCTCAAAGGCGGCCTTTGCCCTTTTGCTGTGTTAAGGTATCGTAAAAGGGTTATCCTGTTTTTTGTGAGCAATTCAGGTCTAACGATCCAAACATAACTGTCAAAAGGAACGTGTAAGTCGTAAAGGCGAATATATTTATATAAACGGCTAGTACCGATTAATGCAATGGTCATGTAAACAGAGGTGAAGTTATTAACACCACCTGTAGACACGAAGACTCTTCACACAATGTACGACACGTATAATGTTTCAACGCATGTACAAATCTCAGAAAGCATGCATAAAATATTTTAGTTCTTTGTGTGTGGCTGTGGCTCTCTTCCTCACTCGCTCGTTCATATTGACAGACAGACAGACACACGTTCAGACTTTGCATTTAAAGAGCATTAGGAAAACAGACACATTGTACTTGGAGATGTAGACTTCGTAGACCTGTATCTCTCCTCACTCATATCTAATCCTCTTGTTTGCACTTGTGTTTTGTATGGCCTGTCTTAGGCTGCAGAGACTAATGACCCTGTACAGACAAGACTTAAGATACTTTGAGTTGATATCGACTCAAAGTCATAGCAGTCACATGCCAAAATAATGCACTGTGGCATATAGCTCACGTACACACATGTGAGTATGGTCCGTGTACAAAGCACGTCTACGTGAAGTATCTGTAATAGCAATAAGATCATGTTCGTTTTTAGTTTGTGAAGCGATAGTAGTAGGAGTGTGATACCTTTTTAAAAGCGTTGCCAAAGGTTTTATCATGATAATAGCTTTCGCTCGTGTCAGAGTGCTGTGATTATCTCGATGGAATACGCAATTTGTGTACTCTGGTGCCCATACATGCATTTCAGACACAGATAAAAGGGTGCACGTATATAATTTGTATATCTTGTTAAGCCTTGCCTGAGTAAAATGTTTTACTGCTGTAGTGTAATAATAATACAATAATGTGAAACTGAGACTGCTTCGTAATTAGAAGAAAAAGGTGCACAGGCGATGTACACAACACAACTGTTGTTTTCAGTACTCGACTTACACACAGCTTCTTTGCCTGGGCACACGTTGGCTTTTGATATTCTTATTTTCTGCCGACTAAAAAATCCTGTGTAATGTCGATAAACAGCAGCTGCTCGTGTGTGTTGTGGTTTTGCGAAAATTGAATTGTACCTACACACACAGTGCGTATATGTATAGGTAGACCTGGTTGTAAGCCCTTGCTTTTGTGACGCTACTATGTTAACCGGACTACCTACATCTACTAACTTATCTACAATCTCAATAAAATTAGCAATAACATTCTTGCACTGTAAAAATAAATTAAGTGATTCAAGTATTTCTATATGAACTCAATAACGTAGCATCATTACTATTCATTGTTCAAAGTAGGTGATACAACACACACTCTACAGGTTTATTTATTCAAGATAGACAAATTCTGGCAGCACAGATATAGCCAAAGCCAAAATGAGGAATTGTTGTTCTGTGTGAGGTTATCATATCTCCAATTTGTAAAATTGCAATTAGTTTTTATTCTGTAATCCCAGAGTTGTGCATGTTTCTAATAGATGTTTACTACCAATGGAGTTTGTAGCATTACTGCTAACATTAATACGTATTGTTAGTTTCCCTTTCAATTTTCAATTCGTTTAGCTACAACATCTATGCTACGTACACCTTTCAGTGCAAAGGTGTTTCTTCACTCAAATTTATTGATGCATTTATTATCAGAGCGAAAAGGGAGCTAATCAACACAATACACATTCACACACACTAAACATAAAGCAGACACAGAAAAAAGAATTTACGATCTAGTCCTAGTCCTATTATAGCAGAATCAAAGCCTCCTTCGGTCTCGGTCACTGTATTCAATTCCTACTACTCACTCTGAGTACTCTGCATGCTTTAATTCTCGCTCTACGCTGCATGATACTCTCTTGTGCAAAAATAATGAGAAAGGTTAAAAAACTCTTCTTTATCAAATCATTTGCATATTCAATTTATGCGTACCACTAAAGACACGCTATAGGATTGCAAGACACAGATTTTGCAAAGATACTACTGAGATTTAATTAAAATCTTATTAATTTTATCAAAAATCTCTCAGTAAAATGTGCATTAAAATTGGATTGTTAATTTGACTTGGGAGAAACATGCAAATTGTTCATGCAATAAAGCGAGTTGTTTTATGAGTTGTGTGTTTTTAATTTTACAAGGCTGTAATATAAAAATGGCATTTACCGGGTACTGCAGGATCATTGTTTGCTGTTTGACTGTGGCCGGTGGAGATGGTGGGAAGCTGAGGAAGAACACATAAGAGGAGGATCAGCTGCGAAACAAGTTGCACTTTCCCATGAGTGTAGTGATAGTAATGGCCCATGATTAGGCCGTATGTGAGTGTGGTGTGTGAAGCAGTCTTTGGTTTGAGATGTTTTGACAAGAGCTGTTTACATTGTTAATTCAATCATCACGAACATTTAATAGCAATGGTGAAACAACGAGTGGAGCAATTCATCCGATTGCAAAGTCATTATTCTTATGTTCCACTAAATTGTTTTCTTTTCTCAAACTAGTTTCACAAAATCCAATCTTTCAATTTCAATTCTTCTCATGAGAAACGTTCAAAGCTAAATTGACACTAAAAATTGCGCTAAGTACACAACTAATGATCTTCGCTGTAATCAAGTCGACATAACAATTACTGTGTCGTTGTGCACGGACTTTTTTCTTGTCGTTGTTGTGTCCGACTAATTGTGATACGAAAATCAACCAACAGACCTTGTCAGTCAATTCTCAAATGAAATAATTGTCTTCCTTTCCCTCCAAGTCATAAATGCTTTTCGGCTTCCATCTGAAAACAACACAATCAAATAACAAGGTTACTCGCTGTAGTAAAATAATTGCAACGATTTCATTGCAGTTCTTTAAATTAATTAAAATGGGACTGTTGAAAGAACCAATACACAATCATTCCTTTAGCTGACTCACTTATTGTCTCAATTCAATGTTAGATATCGCACTACGATCTCCATTCGCTCTTTACAAGCTACACCGTATAAGCAAATGTCTCAAATGTGCACAGTAAACCACTCTGTCACAATTGCATTAATAAAATTCACTTTGAATTTCTTTATATTTTCCATCTCTGTATGTTAGCAATATTTAAGCACGGTTCATTGTATGTGGAATGAGGGTATGTGCTAAGGGTTGGCATTCTTATGCAAATGCCTAGACAAATTATTTTCACATAGAGGTATTTCCTTCTTACTAAATTAATTCCAAGCTCAGTCCACGTGTTTATATTTATGAGAATGTGTATTTGTGTTGTAGTTGAACATTTACAATAAATGTTACAAAGTTTGTTTCCTTTGCCAAGTTATGTTGTGTAAGTGCAATAAAATAACTCTTATTAACTGCGCATTATTGGTTTAACAACTAAAAGTTACAATATTTGTTATAACTGAACTGACACGACGATAGCGTATCGTGTCCCCATCATCAGCATCATCACAATTTCTATAATATCAGATGGCACACATTTCTTTGTACTAATGTGCTCCCTCTGATAATAATACACACATTAACTCGTAAATGAATGAACCATACTCACACAATACAATGTATTGGAGATTCTAATAATATAATAGTACAGTAGTTTCACACAAAGCCAGCAGTAGTACAAATGTTTGAAAGCAACAATAGTTGGTCATTGTGTACATACACAGACAGATATCGCTATTTTATACAACAAAGTCAGAACTATCGCGAAAAACTATAAACTTTGCAATTCTGCATCATTTATTGTAGAACTGTACGTTTAGTGCATTTCTATTTTATCATATCGTAATCATGAGTGGAAGATGAAGGATAAAAAGAGACAGTGGTACTTTGCACAAGTAAATCACCAGTAAAGAGATGGATAGCCTCATTATTGCTGTCAGACAGAAATTAGTACACGTAGCAAAACGGAGTTGGAAGAGTGTACTGCTAACAGTTCAGTCTGTCCAACTCGTCTATTTTTATTTTGCTGATTCCGCACGATTCACTATCATCGTGAACAGATATTATTACTGATAAAGACAGATTCATATCCCAGAATGCCTTAAATATAACCTGTACAGACTTTATGGACGTATTCCCTAGAAATACCAGTAATTACAGTCTTTTGTATTAAAGCGAATCCATAGAAGTGCCAATGGTGAAAAGGCAGACGTTCTCTTATATTTAGGTAGAAATATTCTTATTATCAGTAGGGGAGACTCACCTCGGTTGGGAAAATGCCTCGGTTGGGAAAAAGCTAATATTTTGAGAAGTACTTGGTA
>JABASD010001304.1:0-43072 GCA_019776165.1 Pogonognathellus flavescens | reverse complement strand
TATTAGGTCGTGCCCTCCCAAGCCGACGTCCTGGCTAAGGGACTGATTTTAAGTTTGAATTAGTCCAAACTACAGAATACTTTCACTCTTCTATAAAATCTAGAAATTAAAATGCAAATACATTAGAACCTTAAATTTTTGAAAATTAAAATTGCATTTTGAATAAATTAAAAATTATGCATTTTTATTTGTTTATTATAAACATTATTATCAATTTTAAAATTGTTAATACTTGAATATTTTTTTAAACGGTTTGATTTGATATCTCTGCTTATAAGTGTCATATTTTTTACTGATACTACCACAATACAACTATTTACGTGTTGATGTCACGTAACAGTAAACATTGTTGCGTCACTCTGAATTAAGCCACTTTTATGAAAAACTACCAAATATTGTATATGACTAAATATCGCAAGACGTCGGCAAAAATGCTATTTTGATGGGGACTAAACAATAGTTTGCTAGAAATACCAAAAATTGCCGCCGTCGTAATATTTATGTCAAGGTCGTTGATATATAAGGAACTACATACATCTACATTTTAGTTTGACCTTTTAGCAATATTGTTTGAATTCCATGATGGCAAATATTGTTAAAAATGTGTAAACTGTGTGTGTATCTAATGTGATTGCAAAATATTGGAATTGTATTTGACCCAAGTTCACCAACATGTTGACAGCGGTTAACATATTTTTTGCAAACTTCATTTTAATAATGTCTTCATAATAATTGCGGGGAACGTGCTCCATTTGTCTATAGGTACATCATTAGTTATTGTACATGACGTAAATAAAAATCTAATTTGTATGGTATTTTTCATCAAAGATTGCAGTAATCTTTATGTAAAGATTGAATGTCAGAAATGAGTCAAATGTTTGAGCTCATATCAGTGACTTAGCTAAAGCAAACAAAGTATTGTATCACAAAGGTGAGTAAGTCAATAGTCGTAAACGTGTATAAAAACCAATTTTCTGGGACGTACCCAAAAGGGGTGCTATGGGTTGCTAAGCCCCCGGTAATTTATTCGTTGGAGCAAGATTTAAATAGTCTTGCTCTAAATATGTTACTGTTTTTACAGAAAGTAACAAAACAAATGATGCAGACTTTTAAAACGCTATTTTAGACTATAATATAAAATCACAAACTAATGCTAAATCAGAAGGCTAATGCTCAGTTCAAAACAAACTGAAGGGATATATGTTATATTTTCTTAATGATCCTCTTCCCCCAATTTTCAGCTCGGGTGCGTACCTGCCAATAGTATATGAAAGCATTATGCTATGCGATTTACTTTTCACTGCACTATTGTTAACTTGATAATAATACTGACCTTGCAATCTATTTATAAACAGCCAAATTTTCAATCGGTAGGTCCGATTCCATTGTGTGCCATTGCAAATATTTACAGAGTAAACCATAAATTAGAACTCCAAGTTCAGTTTGGTTTAAATATTATCAGTTTGTTAATTTCTTCTGTACATTTATGCTTTCAAATTTTGTGAAATTTATTACTTTATTTAGGGCTTTAGTAGATAAAACATAACATTTAAAGAGTTGAAGATTAACGCAGCTTTAATCTACTTAATAATCGCAGGCATGTAGAGTAAGTAAATCAAATATATACAATAAATAATTAGCAGAATAAATTATAATGCTGCATGGTGGAATTTTGTATGCGATGATTCATAAAACATTACTAATAATTTCGTTATGTTGTGTAATATCTCCAACTATTGCAACTACATTACCTATCGTCCACAAAGTTCCCAACGATGAATTATCAACCGTTATTCCCGTTCACTTTGTACATGAGCTCGCTAAATGACAAATTGCAGACGTCATTTATCATTAAGATTATCATAGCACAGGATTGTTATGGGTGAAGACCGGAGAGGCAGGTACGATATACATAAAAAAGGCAGTCATTTAGTTCTAAAAATAGGACAAAAACTTGTTCGTAAAGGCGGTAAATTAAAGAATATTGTCTACAATGAAGCAGTTCAATTTTAAAATATGCACCACACAGCCCTGAAAAGAGCCTGGTATGTACAGCCTTCGACTACAAAACTATTTGTTAATTACTAGTTAAAATAATTTAAAAGATCTACACTACTTTTTGTCCTTTGGTCCAACCTCCAGTTCTTCACTCACGCCAAATCTGCCAGCTAGCTTTCTTTTTTACGATAATTTCCCAGAGAAGCCATATAATCTACAAAGCCCAAGACTGATCAACATCAACTATGAATCCATATTTATTGGCAATTTATTCCATCTTAATATGTAAATTGATTTTAAACATTTAACAGCATAAATAAAACCAAATTCCATTGATGTTATTGAGCAACATTTTTTCCACACGAGCAATTTCAAAAAATGTCAAAGCAACCAATAATTTTGACCTTTATGGAGAAATAAGGATCAGCGATATTAATGCGCTTGCTTTTAATTAAATTTTAAATTCATTCCCTTCTCAGTTTTTAAAAATGATTTTGATATAAAGAAGTGTTAAACAATTGGCTGACAAGAATAAAAACTTCAAGACACCTTCACATAACAATATATGGAAGTGAGAACCGAATGAACCGATGAATGGATGAATTATTTTTGAAAGATGGCAGAACCTCAAGAGTAAGTCTTTAATTTGATACTTAACCCGTTACTCTGATAAAGTAACAATTGTCATCTTAAAACTGCGAACCTTCAACTTGGAATTTTACAAATGTAGCCGTTAGCTGTGAGTCAATTATACTGTGAATTACGATTGCACTGACTCTAGATTTCTTTCTCACCCCCGTAACATAGAAGTCGCCTTAGACTCTGAACAAAATCAACAAGATAATAATTAAATTAAATTTAGCTTAGTTTTCCAGTAACCATTTATCAGTTTTTTCCACATATCCTTGATTTATTTACGTGTCACAAAACACTTAATTTGTTTGTTTGAAAAATTTAGGATATGTAATTTAACAGGAGAAAGCTTCTTTCACTTCATGCGTCTATGTACACTGTCTACAGATATAAGGCCGACATATTCACGAAACATAAATACTACCTTTGTGAAAATACATTTTTAAAATGGAGATCAATCCAATGGAAAATAAAACTACGTGAACAGCGTACTGAGAGAAAAGTGGAAGAAATTGTTAAATGGGAGTTCCAGTCATATCATCATATTTACTTTGTGTGATTTGTAGTGCAAAATTATGGCAATCGGTAATGCTACCGCAGTTTCATCCATAATTGTAACATGATTATGATATCCTCGTTCCACCGCCCTCTTTGACATGATTTTATAATTTCCAACTGCAATTAAAGTATCTACTTCTTCCAAATCCCAAATGATGTCATTGTAAGTAATTACTTTTTTTAAATGAGCTGTAAATGGTTGAATGAGAGGATTCATGTTAAATGTAAACTGCTTTAACAGATTATCTCACGGCAAGTGTTTTATATCAAAACAAAAGACATAAAATCATTTCAGTCCAAAATGCCTTCATTACTGGTACAGTTTCTTAAAGATGAACTTTTATTAGTTAGAGATTCTGTATTCTTAGCCGTTTTGACAAAATGCATGAATGCCTTATTCTTTCGTATTCGATGTATTGATGTATGTACTGTACGAATTATAAGTTACCTATTTGCAACCAAACAATATATTAGCGCGTTAATATTATCAAAACAATTATTTACATGCATAGATACATTTACTTGCATAGATACATTTACATGCATAGATATACATAGATGTGTTTTAGCACATATTTAATTTACCAATAACTGTTTTGTGGGCAGTGTGGGCCGCGGCCATACTTATACCTATTATGTATATAAGTATGCCAATTTATGCTTACCAATTTTTGCGAAGTACATTGTACATTCGCAAAAAATGTAGTAACTAGATAAGTCACATTAAAGTTGACTTGATAAGAATCACATACTAAGTTTCTGACTAATTTGCAGAAGCATGTATTAAAATAATTATTTGAGCGAACAGCAAAACATATACTTCAATCGCAGATGGAAGTGCGAATATCGTATAATTTTGTTATAAAATTTGTTAGTTATAAGGTTTAATGTTATAGTTTAATACTTAATACGCTTATAACTTATCTTGTAGGGTTGATCAGTTCATCTTATGTTATTTGAATATGTCAATAACTGGCGTTTGATAAAATGATCGATCGATGATTTGTGAAAAAAGACAATCAACATACAAATTGTCCAAATCAGTTCAAGTTGGACAGGGTATTGTTCTACATGCACTTCACTTGGTCAGTGTCTCTCTTGAAAAATGATTGATAATTATTGCAAGGTGATTACAATATATCATTTCAAATCATAGTTGCGTAAACAACTCAATGATAATAGAAGAGCAACTGCTGAAAGCCAATACTTCACCGACACACAAAGGCACGAAGAAGGGGGCGTTTACTTACTGAAATTAAAGTTTCCCAGGTGGGGTGAATTGATAATTAGCAGCTAAAATGAAATGAGAAATGAATTTAGGCCCAAATAACTTGGTTTGAGAGCTGCATTTTGTTAAGTAACGAAGTTACTTTATGGGAATGGCAAAGCTGTCCGTCCCTATGTCTGTCTGTCCGTCCCTCAAAACGATACAACTTCAGAACACGTTGTGATGTTTTGACCAAATTTGGTACACGTACTATCTAGGACATATGTGAGGATAAGTTTGAAGATGGGGTCAATCGGTTAACTCCTTCATGACCTTGGACCTAGTATAATTACCACTGTGTTAATACAGCCTTAAATAAAAAACGTATCCTAATTACTGCAATGTGACTTCCATTCATGTATTAAAAATAAATACCTCAGTTTTTGAATTTGAATACCTCCAATAATTCAATAATATTATGAAAACTGGCAATTTATGTTTTTTTAAACAATTTTCAATGTTCCCTTCGTTACTTTGCATTTGGCATTCGCACAGGTAAAATCAGGTTATTTTAAATAATCAAATTTTATTTGTGACCAAAGAAACAATACCCACTGTTGTTGGGTATTTCATTCGAGCTTGTGTACTTTACGCCACTAAGTGTTATAATTATCTGAGTTGACTGATACGTTGATAAGCCACAAAAAGTTAATAATCCCAGGCTACACGTGATGAATTCCTGCATTTTAAAAACAATCATGGGACAACTTTTCATTTCTATTTATAACAAACACGCAAGGCCGTATCTACGTATGCGCCCACAAGGCTTAACCCCCTCCTGCTGATACCGGAAAAACTGTGTTTTCTTGTAAAATATGCGGCCGTTGGCCTAAAATGTTGTCATTTTTTGGCATCTGAGCAACCCCTCCGCATAACACGAGCCCACCCTATTACAAAATCTAGATACACCCTTGAAACCACTCCACACAAGTTTGTCAATCAAAAAGTTTGTAATAAATGATTCGCATTCACACCCACTGAGATTTCAGAACTATTACAAAATAATCTACTTCAGAAGTTAATTAACAATCATAATGACATGGATACATAAGTGAGATGAGTGGGATGTCAACCAAATTTAATTACATGCCTAGTCAAGTAGAAAATCACTCATATAAATAGTCGAAATAACGCAGGCGTTTCTATTCACAGTATTTCATTCCGTGAAACAAATTGAAAATGTTGAGACAACTTTTCCTGATCGCGGTCGCCATGGGCGCCGTCATGGGACACATGAGACTGCTCGAACCACCATCCCGTGCCAGTTTGTGGCGTTTCGAAGAATTTGCTCACCTCAACCCTGAACCAAATTATTCAGACGACGAAATCTGGTGCAACAATCAGAGACAATTCGAAGAAGACACACGTTGCGGAGTCTGCGGAGATTTCTTTGGAGACCCAATCCCAAGAAACAACGAATACAGAGGAAGATACTGGAGAGATGTTGCTGTCCGCACATACAGCCCAGGACAAGTGAGTAAAATATCACAATATCAGAAAATATGTACAGTTAACAATTTAATTCGGTAAATTTTAAAAATTCACATAAAACGTAAGCAGATTTTTTAAATATGTGTGAAAATATTTTCACTGTAAATTATTAGAAGGCAGATTGCTTTTTAATAATAATTGTTTTTAATTACTTGACTGATAACACATAGTGTTTTATTTATTTATGTAGGCTATTCCTATTCACTTGGAATCATACGCTCCACATGGTGGTGGTGTGAAGGTTGAGATTTGCGACCAAGTCCCAGAAACAGAGAGTTGTTTCAGACCCATGGTGCTCGGAAATGGTGACACTTTCTGGCCAATGAGATTAGGAGATGGAGATTTCAATATCAGAACCACTGCCACAATCCCTGCCGATATGAGATGCGAAAGATGTGTCATCCGTATGCATTACAGAGGTGCCCAACATTGGGGAACTTGCGATAACTCCAGAACTTGCGAATGCGACCCCAACTCCGGAAATCCTCCAGGTGGTATGGGATGCTCCGAACAACAAACCTTCAGAAGCTGTGCCGATATCCGAGTTCAATAATTCTTGCGTTTCACTGTTTCGCTTTCTTTAATATGACAAAATTCTAATCTCTCTGAATTTCAACAATAAAATACAAAATGTTCTTTGACTGTTTAATGCTTTAGCTCACACTCGCAATAAAAATTGACGTAAATACTAGCACCAATATTATTCATTCTGTCGCAAAAATTGTTGGTATGAATTAATAAATTATAGATTAGGACGAGAAGCTAGCATGGAGATTAGAGACCAGAATAAAGAAGCATTATAAATGAATGGCGTCAGCCAATTTAAAGGATTGATGAATTTTATAATAAATTTAAGATTTAGTTGGAATGGGCGACACTGAAGGAAAAACTTCATCGGTTTAGGTCTTCAAGTTACTCTTTTCTGTGGTTTGCCAAATTGGAATAAGAGTACATACCAAAATAAATATTTGTATTCATAATTGAAACGCAAATAGAGTATTTACTGCAGTAACGCCTAACGAACTAGACCGTCTGATACATTAGTTAGTAAGTATCAAGTTCAAAACCAATGCAATCAGTTAGGTGACAGCCATATTTTAATTTTTTAATCTTAGCAACCATATTTTATTGATGGAAAATAACAAAAAATAAAATATGAACCAACACACACAGAGAGAGAGAAAATCTCATTTATTTGACATCACCAGCACAATATTTTGTGTCGTAAATCGCACAGAATGGTTTGAATTGCTGCTCTATTATTATTTTCCAGCAATAAAGTGCCATGATGCTCACTAATGTATTAAGTCATTTTCAGTCTCAATATTGTAATAAGTCATAATAACTCATACTAATGCACAAAGTCCTATTATGTCTCACTCAAATGATAGCCGGACTAGTTCATTAATGCGGTACATACTGTATATATTTTCGTGCAGTTTATACATGTTTAAAAATGTCGCGTGGAAATATTTAATTAAATACAGTACATAAAACACATCTTTGAAGTTCTTGTGTACACGATGCATTTTGTTATTTATATTGATGGACACAAAAATTATCACTTGGCAGATTATATACTGGCACTGGCGTTATAGTTAGAATATTTATTACAATTTAATATACATTTGATAAAGTACATTCATTTTATATAGCAAGGAAGTTTATATGATTTATAAAAAACCACTTCATGTCCAGCTTCGGTATAACGTGACCTACAAAGGTCATATCGCAGACAAGGTTAAAAGTAACAGTTGATTATAAAGTTTTGGTGTCAACGTTTTCGTGCTGTAGTGTTTAACTTACATAATTATGGCTTTGAAATGCTCCAAATAAGGATGTATTATACAAATACAAACGAATGCCATTACCAATGAGGATAACATCATGTTCAATATGTGAAGGTTAAAACTGCAGAACAGACATTCTCACACAATGTAAATTAAAGCAGCTAAATATTAACAAATCTGTTGGTGAGACTAACCTATTATTATAAAAAAATTATTTAATTGCTACTTTTCTAATGTCATATTTATGGTAATGTCAAATTGAAATAACAATAGCCATCAAAGTAATGATAAAAGCTTAGCTTAAAAATTCCTGCGTTATCTTATCACATATAAAATCCAATTATTAATACTCTCTATCTCACATTTATTCTTCACATAATTAATTTTAAAAAGTGTACCACTGTACCACTGAAAAGTACATAATACACGACAATTAAAACACATTATATTTAATTCAACGTATTGTGATACGATCTCAATGAAAACAGGGCACCACCTCCGACCGAGCCCACAGTGCACAGCTTTGATAAATCTAGAGTTCACTTTTGAATATTTCTGATTAATATGACGTTAAAAATGTCCAATACCTTCAAATCTTTTAAGCTACTCATAATTTATACATTCAAAAATGTACAATGTGTCAATCTTTTTAATATCCCAAGAATTGATGGTTTTATGTCAGTAGATTTGCGTCAAATCATTAACTGTGTAAAATTAGGTATAAATGGCATTTCTGTTTTAAAAAAATAAAAAAAAGATAACAGGTATAACAAATTAGAGTATCTATCTTAATAAGTAGCACAATATGGGTCTCTTGAAGTATATCTGCATACAAGAAATTCTACTTTTGAAATTTATTTTCAGTGTAAGTAACAAAGCCATTAAACATCATAGACACTTAACAACATCAGTAAACTGTTTTTCAGACCTTTCAAATGACTTTCCTTCAATGTGTGTTATTAATGTGGAGTTGTCCAGCATTGCAAAACAAATACTTATAAACAGCTGAGTTCATGATTAATATAATGGTGGTCTCAAAAAGTTCCAGTGAATACCTGAGTGGAGACAGATTCCGGCTCAACCGGCTCCATGAGAGTTCAGTCAGAGGCAAAGCAAAACCCAACTAATAATAGATCATGAAAAATCAACTTGATTGCTGCGTCATGGCATGGCTTTTCTTTGCCTTCTTCTCAGTGACTCACACTGTCGAACTGCTACCTGTAATATTATATAATGGAATCGTAGAATAGCGGATATTCGTTAGAGTTCAGACTACGAACGAGAAAAATTGGGTCTCGATGGTGTAAGAGAATAGTTAGAGTCTGAGTCTTGTGCAAAAAAATTAAAGCAGCTCTTCGATGTCTTTTGTTAACTAGCATCCTGGACTTAGCTGACTCTATTTTATTTACTACCATCAAATAGTGCCATCCTATTACAATGGTAAGTGTGGGAACTGAACCATTCTACTTCCAACTAATGAATGTGAAAAGCAATCTTTTTTTTATTGAGGGACCTACTTTATAGAAATGGTCAAGCTGTCCGTCTGTACGTCGTTCATTACCATAACTTTAGAAAGGGTTAAGATTTTGCTCAAAAGTTTAATTGTATATACCAGTGGGGACATATGGAGATATTGACTTAAATTCTAGTACACGTGTTCTAGCTAGTGGTCCATTGGAAGATTAATTTCAAAGATAGTACTACTATGTTAAACCAGGATTGAAAATTATATGTTAAATATCAAATTAAAACAGGGATACTGTCAAATTGATTCTAATTTTCTCTGAAATTGTAAACCACAAATATTTGAATTTGACGACCGCCAATGATTACATATTTCAAGAAATGATGCTTCGACGTGTTTTTTGACCAGACGTTTTTAAAGATGTGTAGATACTAACGTGACATTTTATACCACTGTTTTATGGTTGACTATACCATGTCCATGTTTACTTCGCTACTTTATTGGACCATAATAAATGGTGCAATAATAACATTATATTGAATTTTTTCCATACGTAGCTGACAAGTGGAATTAAATTTACAACCGCACACAAATGTTAAAAATTGTTTTCCCTTATAATATTTAAGAAAAAGAAATCATTTGTTCCCCTGGTTTTGTTACTTAATGCAAATAAAAACTATTGTTACAGCACCTTTATTCAAGGTCAGTTGCAAAAGCAAAATCTAATTGTATGTATGAAGGGTTTTTCAGAGTTCACTCCTAATCTGTTGATTGCACAATAAGCACGCAATCGAGAAGACCCAAATTATTGATGGATATTAAACTCAATTGGACCTCGTACAAGTGCGTTTGATAAATCCTAATCATATGTCTGAGGTTGGAATCCGTACTCTGCACTGTATAAACAGTATAAAATTAATACACCCTTCGCTATGTAGACGCAGAGACACTTGTCAGAGTTTACGTCGACAGTGGACACCTGTGTGTCAAACATTCATATTTTTGTGTTCTAAATAATTGTTCTTTCATATTGGACAATAATTGTTATTCGACATAAATAACTAACAATGGGTCCATTAGAGATTATTGTGGAAATTATCAAAATAATAATAATATTCATTCTCCATGGATTACCTAATTTCGTGTATTACAAACTTTTTGTGAAAAATAATATCACATTTGACAATGAGGAAAATATTGAAGGAAAAGTAGTAATCGTGACAGGTGGAAGTTTGGGAATAGGCAGAGCATCTGCGAAAGAATTCGCACAAAGAGGGGCCACAGTTGTGATTGGAGATGTGGATTTAAAAAATGGGCAAAGCGCTGTGGAAGAAATCCAAAGAGAAACTGGCAATAACAACGTGGTAAATATTTTTGACTTATTTGAAATTTATCAATTTTTAATCATTATATGACTATGACCTAAGGAAAATTATAAAACTATAATTAACCCGAATCCAGCAGCTTACGCTACTTAATAATCACTTCCCAACAAAGAATCACAAGGAGAAAACGAATAATACATAGTAAAAGCCCTTCATTTTAAATTAGCAATACAGTAGTTTTCTATGTAGTGGGAATCCCTTTAGTAATAAAAAATATAGTATGTTAAGTAGTTTGATGGAAATCGGAAATATGCGAAAATTCCCACTCTCTCAACCTTAGAGATCTGAAATGGTATATATGTGCATTATATTGTATCTATTGGATTAAACCAACATTTGCAGCAAATTTTTTCAAACCTATTCTGACTTTTTTCAACGGGATATTTGTCCCAACTGCATGCAGCTGGATTACAGAGCAATGATATTTTAGCAATCTAGTATGAACTGTGAAAACAGCAAATAAATTTTATTTATTTCCGAGAACAGAAAATTGTAAAACTGGACTTGTCTGATATGGATTCAGTGGAACAATTTGCCAAAACAATTTCTTCCGAATACCCAAAAATAAAGATTCTACTTAATAATGCCGGAATCGGAGGTTCACCTTCTGAAAACATTAAAACAAAAGACGGTTTCAATAAACATGTAGCAGTCAATTACATGGGCCATTTTCTGTTGACAAACCTGTTGTTGAACAATTTGAAAGCTGAATCAAAATCTAGGTAACTGTACTGACCAGAATAATTGCTAGCATGGGACAATTTATAAATGAATTGCATACTTCACATTGTATTTTATTTTTTTACAGGGTTGTCTCTATATCTTCAACTATGCAGTTGTTTTCTCAACTGGACCTCGATGATTTGAATATGGATAAATCAGGATTTGGACTTGAAAATTGTTTGCCTTACGCAAACACAAAATTCTTAAATGCTCTATTTACAAAAGAGTTGGGAAAGAGAGTTGCAGGTACACAGGTTAAAACGTACGCCTTGTGTCCTGGAATCGTTAACACAACTATTTACAATAGCTGCACAGAGCTGAGTAAAAAGTTTTTCTTTCTATTTATGAAACAATTAGGATCGACACCTGAAGAGGTAAGTTAAAAAATCATAAATGCAATATCACATTTAAAAATTGATGGGCAATGCAAGTATAATTATTAATAATACTATTTTTATCTGATTTCAGGCTGCTTCAGAATATATAATGTACTGTGCTCTTGATAAAAGAAATGAAAATGAGACTGGAAAAATGTACCGAACTAGAAGATCTTTTTGGCTCGCTAATAGAAGACTTGATGATCAACTAGCTAAAAGTTTATGGGAAAAAAGTTCTATTCTTGTAAAATTGCCAAAAAGATTAGCTAGAATAAAGTGATGATCAATCTAATTAATACCATCAAATGAAAATAAACTTCAATTTGAAGTGAATATTGTGCCAACTGTTATTAATCTCTGCCTCAGTTTCTTTGTTTACTGATCACACCATGGTGTATTTAAAAAAAATTAAATGTTTATTGATATCAATGTTTAAAAAAATCCGTACAAAATTTAATTATCACACCTAAGGCGTACCCATTATATCACTTACATTTAGGAAAGACCACCTAATAAAAGGACGCGGAAAGTGAAACCGCAAAAAACCCAGACATAGGGATTATTTGCGGCATAGGACAGCTAATTGCATCATATATTTATCATATATCATAGTTTGTTGATTTATTGATTGATTTATAATCAATAGTTTTAAGCATGTGGGTTTTGTTGATCCTTTAACTATAATATGTATTGGCATGCAATAGTGAATACCAAATTAATTATATTTGCGTTAGGAATTCAAACTCAAATATATCAATGTGCAATTTACACGTGTTTTAAACTGCAGTATGTGCATAATTTTAATAATTTATTAATGCATCACATAAAACGCATGCATGGAATTGTTGTATAATGATCAACTTTGTCATTTATATTGGCGAACTTATAAATATTATCATACACATAAATTACTCGCGTTTTATTGATCTTATTTAATACAGTTATTAGATTCATACTTATATAAAAATGACGATTATTTCGTTTAGGGAACCAGACATTCTACTGGGCCATACTGAGATCATGCTTAGGTTATGTAGTTTTATAAAAAACAGATAAGATATAATTCTGTAGTTTGGTATTTTATTCACTGATGATGTTATATAACTGAGCAGGACAAAAAGCGCACCTATCGTTCGTAGATCCTTTTGTAATTTCTAACTCCAACTTAAAAAATTTATGCGGTGCCATAAATTACGAAGTATGATGTATAATTAGTATTGGGTCTAATATAATACGTATGTAAACATTGACTTCAGCATTCTATACATTTTGTGACAAATCGAAATTGAAATTATGAACACATCGACATTTTCCGTAGTCTCAGAGTTATTCTAAAAAAAGCTTCATTTTATACGTGACCTAGATAGTTCATTGCGTAGAAAAGGTTAAGTAACTGTTGATAAGATGTTTGTAGTGCTAACGTTTTCATGTTGGAGTAGTTAAATTGTATATAGCTTTGAATGTCCCTGTGAAGGCCGCATTACGTATTTTAACATATATATTGCATAACTACTGATAACAACATACGTTACACACGTGAAGGTTAAAACTGCAGAATATGCAACCTCACACAATATAAATACGAATCGTATAGCTCTGTATTAATTTTTCTCAGACTAACCAGACTCAGACTAATTATAGTGGTGGTCAGTGATCATAAATAGTACCAATGACGACTGACTATGACAGATTCCGCGTCTCAACCGGTGCAATGAGAGCTCATTCACAGGCTAAGCAGAACTACCAGATAAATAAGCGATTACTCAGAATATATTTGGCGGAAAGACATTATGGCTTATTTGCTTTGCCTTCTCATATCACAAATAGTACCCATGACTTCTCTTCAGTTGCTCGCACTCTGAATAGAATATAGAATAGTTGATGTTACTTAAAGTTCTGATTGTGACGGAGAATAATTGAGTCTCGATGTCGAAGGAGAATAGTGAGAGTCTGATTGTGAGTCTTGTGGAAGAGCGTTCAAGGAAATAAAGTAGCTCTTCATTGTCTATTGTTAAATAGAATCTGCACTTAACTGCATGGCTTTTTTTATTAATAGCTGTCAAATGTTGGCACCTTATTACAATGACAATAGTGAGAACTAAACTATTATACTGTAAAACAATGTCTGTACAAAGCAATCATTATTAAGTAGCGGAGCTGCTTAATAATGCTTATAGTAATGCTAATGACAGTCGGTGTCCGTCCTTCACCACCATAAAAGCACGTATTGAGAAATTTTGTTCAAGTTTGTTAAACAAACTACTTCAGCTTCAAAAAATATGCCCCCCCCATATGTAGGGGTATATATGAAGCTAAGTACAAACATGGGATCAATCCGTCAACTTCTGCATGATCTTTGACCTTTTAAAGGATTACTTTGTTAAAAAAACATTGAATATTAAATTGAAATGGCAGCAATAAAAAATGAATTCTAATTTTATTTGAGACTATAAACGCTCAACTTTGAATTTAATTCGAAGACCGCCAATGATTAAATATTTCAAGGAACGACAATTGATGTTTTTAATATACTTAAACAGAGTAATAATGAAAATGAAACCGAAGTAGCCATCGTTTAGTTACACTGCTATCACAATGCAATGTCACGTGGACGTCGACATCCCAGTTATTGCCACTGTTTCATATGTAGCTCATTACACATTGTCTCTTTTTACTCCGCCACTTGATTGGACCTTTACAAATAAGTTCAATTGTTACATTCCATTGAATTATACATTAAATAGGAAAATGACCATTATAAACGCAAACTCACAACCCCAAGTGAATGTAAAAATTATTTTCCTTGTTAGTTTAGAAAATGAAATTATTTGTTCTATGAGTAATTGTATACTTTGTTACTTAACGCGAGCAATAACCACTGTGAGTGTGACAGCACTTTTATTCAAGGTCAGTCGCAAAAGTAAAATCTAAATCCATTTATCAGGAATGTTTCGGAGTTCACTCTAAATGTGGTGATTGCACAATAAGCACACAGTCGACGAGACCCAAATTATTGATGGACTTTACACTCAACTTGCCCTTGCACGCGTGCGTTTGATAAATTGAAATCAGATGTTCTGAGTCCATACTCTGGACTGTATAAACAGTATAAAACTAATACACTCTTCTTTAGGAACACTTTTCATTTAGAAGAGACTTATCAGAGTTTACTCGTTGACGTTGACAGCAGATACTTTCCTGCCAAACATTAACTTTTTCCTATTTGTTAATAATTGCTATTTTAATTTTGAAAAATGAGTCCATTAGAAATTCTTATTGAAATAATTAAAACAATATTGTACCTTCTCCATGGAATACCTCATTTTGTGTATTACAAATATTTTGTTAAAAACAATATCACATTTGACAATGAGGAAAATATCGAAGGAAAAGTAGTAATTGTTACAGGTGGAAGTTTGGGAATGGGTAGAGCATCTGCCAAAGAATTTGCTCAAAGAGGAGCCACAGTTGTGATTGGCGACGTGGATTTAAAGAATGGGCAAAAAACTGTAGAAGAAATCCAAAGAGAAACAGGAAATAATAACGTGGTAAATATTTTTAACCTATATTTCAATCAATATATCTACATATGAAATTATATTTTTCTATCAGTTTAACTGTATATTATGTGAATTGAAAAATAGAAGACTATATTTAACATAACCCTAATCCAGCGGTGTGTTTGAAAAGTTTAGTCTTACAAAAATAGAATCAGCCTTGTTTGTGTTATTGATATGTGTATTGTATGCTACTGATTTTATCGTTCGAATATAAAAGTATATTTTTTCGTCACAATACAATTAAAATTTACATACAGTTGAGTTTTTTCTTTAAAGTACAAAATATTTTAAAGTAAATTATTTTTTGACTTATTAACTGAATTCTTTTTCATAATGTGTAATTCTTTTTCATAATGTGACGGAAACATGACGTATATATAATTTCCCAGATTTCTGAACTTTATAAAAACTGCAAAAGATTACATAATATTATTGCACGTAAGACATAATGTTGTATAATATTGTAGCTAGAGGTCTGTACGAATAATATTTGCTTAACATGTTATTCAAGTATTTCATATATTTTATCTCCGGATATTTTTGTCTCGCCACAGCTGGATTAAATAGCAATGATTTTAAAAAGCTAGTCTAAATTATCAAGATAGTAAATAATTTTTAATTGTGTTTTTGGACAGAAAATTGTAAAACTGGACTTGTCTGATATGGATTCAGTGGAACAATTTGCCAAAACAATTTCTGCCGAATACCCGAAGATAAAGATTCTTCTCAATAATGCCGGAATCTAAACATTAAAACAAAAGACGGTTTCAATAAACATGTAGCAATCAATTACATGGGTCATTTTCTGTTGACAAACTTGTTGTTGGACAATTTGAAAGCTGAATCAAAATCAAGGTAATTGTATAAACCAGAATAATTGATAGCATGGGACAATTTATAAATGACTTGCATATTTCACAATGTATTTTATATTTTACAGAGTTGTCTCTATGTCTTCAACTATGCAGTTATTTTCCAAACTGGACCTCGATGATTTGAATATGGATAGATCAGGATTTGGACTTGAAGGTGGTTTGCCTTACGCAAACACAAAATTCTGCAATGCTCTTTTTACAAAAGAGTTGGGAAAGAGAGTTGCAGGCACACAGGTTAAAACGTACGCTTTGTGTCCCGGAATCGTTAATACAACAATTTACGACAGCTGCACAGAGCGAGGTAAAAAGGCCTTTGGTCTACTGATGAAACCGTTAGGATCGTCCCCGGAAGAGGTAATTTAAAAAAAACAATAAATGTAATTTTACATTTGACCGTTGATGTTGATTGGCAGTGCAAATATAAATTATTGCATTTTTAATTTTTATACAAATATTACAGGCCGCATCCGAATTTATAATGTACTGTGCTCTTGATAAAAGCATTGAAAATGACACAGGAAAAATGTACCGAGCTAGAAGACCTTTTTGGCTCGCTAATAGAAGACTTGACGATCAACTAGCTAAAAATTTATGGGAAAGAAGTTCTATCCTTGTAAAATTGCCTGAAAGAATAGCTAGAATGAAATAAAGCTCAACCTAATTATTATGATCAAATAAAAGTAAACTTCAATTTGCGAATTGAATGCCGCACCAACTGTTAACACTCTGTGTATCATTTTTAGATACATTCCATGAACTCAATTTTATGAAAAATCGAATAACGCTAAATGAATCCTGATTTATGCAATATGCATGGTGTAGGAAAATCTTTTGCATAGAATAGTGTACAACACGTCGTGGGTCCGAAATTTTTTAGACAAAGTATGACATAGAGGAAGCGGGTGTCGAAATTGACAAAATTTGGGTTCCCTGATTTGTATTTTATACTGTACAATATGACCACCAACCTAACTGCCATGTTATGTTATTCCCATCCAGGGATCAGGGAACCAAATACCCGTGTATTTTGTGTTCAAATGTTACATTTGTTCGAAATCATTCGGGGGGTCAGATCACCTGAATAATCACAAAAAAGTTCACTCTGGAGAAAAACCGTACGAATGTTCCATTTGTTCCAAATCATTTAAAAGAACAGATGGCCTGAAAGGTCACGAAAGAATTCACTCTGGAGAGATGCACAAATGTAGTTTTTGTTCAAAATCATTTATATATAAAGGTGATCTGGTTAGGCACCAAAGAATTCATACTGGCGAGAGACCGTACAAATGTTCATTAATTTTGTGTGCAATCATTTAGAACGTCATATCGCCACAAAGCGCACGAAATAATTCGCTCTGGAGAAAGACCATTCATATGTCCTTTTTGTCAAAAGTCTTTCAGATTTGAAACAAACTTAATAAGACACAGAAAAGGTCACCCTGGAGAGAGATCAAAAATGTTCCTTTTGTCCGAAACATATCTACAGAAATGCCAATTGCAAGATCACGAAAAATGTCACTCTGGAGAGAAACCATTCAAGCGTGGTTTTTGTTCAAAGTCACTTAAATTTACATGTAGCTCAGGAAGACACTAAAAATCTCATTCGATAGTGAGACCATACAAATGTTCACGTTGTAAAAAGACATTTGTGGATAAACAATATTTATCACGTCATCGTAAGCTTAACCTGTACATGGAAATCACAAGGAAGAGTTCATACTTCCTTGAAGTAAAATTGCAACATCACATTATATATATTACTACACAATTGTTTGTGGGTTTGTCGATTGGTTAATAATAAACATTTTTAGATATGTGGGTTTGTTGATCCTTTAACAGTGTTATATAACATTGTCATGTGATAAGTACCAAATTAATTATGTGTGTTAATAAGAATTCGAACGCAAATATATATGTAGAGTTTACACTTGTTTTAAAATGAAGTATGCAATAAATTAATACATACCAAAAAACACATCAATGGAATTCCTGTGTACGTGAAGTTCGTGAAGCATTTTGTTATTTATATTGGCGGACAAATGAATATTATCGCTACACTTAAATTACTCGTGTTATATTAAGCTTATTTATTTAATACAATACTGTTGAATACAATATTCAGTAATGAGAGTAGAGTGACTACACTTGTATTTTACTTAATCAAGGTCAGTTGCAAAAGTAAAATCTAAATCCATGGATGTTTCAGAGTTCACTCCAAAGCTGCTGATTGCTCAATGAACACGCAGTCGAGGAGACCAAAATTATTTATGGACTTTACACTCCATTGAACCTTGTATACGACCGTTTCATAAATTGTATTATGATGTCCATACTCTTTCATGTATATTAAACAACATCGAGCTAACACACTCTTCGTTAGGAAAACACTTCAGTGTGCAGAGAGACGTGTTCGAGTTTATTCGTTGACTTTGACAGTACATACTTTTCCTGCCAAACATTCATTTTTGTTCTTTTATGTTGCAAAATAGTTTTTATTCGACATAATTAATAATAATGGGTCCTTTAGTGATACTTTTTGAAATTCTCAAAATAATATATTTCACTCTCCGTGGATTGCCTCCAGTCCTGTATTACAAATGGTTTGTGAAAAATAACATCACATTTGACAATGAGGAAAATATTGAAGGGAAAGTAGTAATTGTGACAGGTGGAAGTTTGGGAATGGGTAGAGCATCGGCTAAAGAATTTGCTCAAAGAGGGGCTACTGTTGTGATAGGGGATATGGATTTAAAAAATGGGCAAAAGGCTGTGGAAGAAATCCAAAGAGAAACTGGAAATATTAATGTGGTAAATACTTTTATCTTTTTGTTCAATCAAATCAAATCAAATATGAAATGGAATATGATTGCATATATAATATTGTATCTATTTTGGTCTAAACCAAAAATTAGAGGAAATTTTTTAACTGTTTTGTGTTTGTGTATTGTGGGGTATTTTTGTCGCAGCCACAGCTCGATTAGGGAGCAATTATATTATAAATAACAATCTAGTTTGATATATGAAAAAAGTAAATAACTGTAAATTATTTTGTGGAACAGAAAATTTTAAAACTGGACCTGTCTGATATGAATTCAGTGGAAAAATTCGCGAAAACCATTTCTTCCGAATACCCGAAAATAAAGATTCTTCTCAATAATGCAGGAATCGGAGGATCACCATCTGAAAACATTAAAACGAAAGACGGTTTCAATAAGCATGTAGCAATCAATTACATGGGTCATTTTCTTTTGACCAACTTACTGTTGGACAATTTGAAAGCTGAATCAAAATCTAGGTGATTGAACTAACCCGAACAATTGTCAAACCATTTAAAAATTGAATTAGTTTTTAACATTGTGTTGTATCTTTTACAGAGTTGTCTCTATGTCATCAGGAATGCAGCTGTTTTCTCAACTGGACCTCGATGATTTGAATATGGATAAATCAGGATTAGGGTATCAAAATGGTCTGCCTTATGCAAACACAAAATTCTGCAATGCTCTTTTTACGAAAGAATTGGGCAAGAGAGTTGCAGACACACAGGTTAAGACGTACGCCTTGTGTCCCGGAATCGTTAATACAACAATTTACGAGAGCTGCACAGAGCAAAGTAAAAGGATATTTGGTCTACTTATGAAAGTAATGGGATCGTCACCGGAAGAGGTAAGTTTAATAAATCCTAATTGTAATCTTACGTTTGACAAATGATTGAGTCGATGCAAATAATGATGATGACACACAAATAATAATATAAAAATTTATTTCTTTATTTATTGCAAATATTTTAGGCTGCATCCGAATTTATAATGTATTGCGCTCTTGATAAAAGCATCGAAAATGAGACCGGGAAAATGTACTACCTTAGAAGACATTTTGGGGCCGCTAATAAAAGACTTGATGATCAACTCGCTAAAAATCTATGGGAAAAAAGTTCTACGCTTGTAAAATTGCCAGAAAGAATAGCTAGAATGAAATAAATTTAACCAGTACATTTAAATAAAAGTAAACTTCAAATTGTGAAGGTATTTAGTACTGTGCCAACTGTTATTAAATCGTGTATCATTAAGATTGTTGGATAATCTTCGCAAATTGATTTTCATAATGGGCTTTATGCTCTTTATTTCGTGCATGACGACCGATCATAATCCTATTGTTGGTACTATATTGTTTTCTTTGGTGGAATTTGATCCAAACGTATGTCTAAATATATTTTATAATAGGTACTCATTCCACAAATTCAATATTTTGAAAATTACAAAAAATTATATCCACCAGTATATTTACCAAAAATGATATTTCAAGCCGACAGTTTTTTTTTACATTTATAATATTTAGATTCTGGTATACAAACATTGGGACGGTTTTAGAATGTACAATAACAGTATATTATCTCAGCGTTATTTTTATGGTATTTTTATCATCTTTTATAATTTAAGTCTACCACACACAAAATTACCAGACTATCTTTTACGCAACAAACTGGTACTAATCTCTTACAAATGTTTTCTAAAGCGTAAAGCTATCATAAAATCAACCAAAATCTAACGAATTTTTTACTATTAACTGTAGGGTTGCCCCGATGCGGGTTTCGCCGATGCACCGATTCACCACAAACATTTTTGTGGCCGATTACGATGCATCGGCCGATGCATCGCCGATGCACCGGCCGATACAAGCCCTGCCTAGGCAAAACCTTCTAAGTGCGTTTCAAAATACTTAATTGATTCAGAAATCTAATATTACAGCAAATATTAAATACAATTTTGACCGAAACCATTGATTGATAAAGTCATATTTAATATTTTAACATTATTAATTTTAATTTTAATTTAATTTAACACGTCTTAATTATTTAAATACCTGAAAGCCCAGAATTTCCCCATTATCCAGAATATCTACTACACTTTTCAAGATTAACATGTACAGTAGTACAATGCACCTTTCAATGATGTAACGAAGAGCGGAGCGCTTGCATCATTTACCCTCTCAATCTAAAAAAGACATTGAGAGGGTAAAAAACCCCAAAACCTGCATGTTTGTTAAATATGTTTTTTTACTGTTGTACACCCCCCAGATGCCAATTTCTTAAGGCGCACCTCCCCAAATAAAAGTCCCTTGCTACTCTTTTATAATACTGACATTTAAAGTAAATGCTAATTTAAATAAATGATTTGACCAAAGTACACTTTTACAGTTTAAATCATTTAAATTACATTTTATCGCTCGATTTTATCACTTTTGAGTGCATCGAGAAGAATCGGTTGCATCAGCCGATGCAGCAATTTTTTTTGCCGATTACGATACATCAGCAGAGCACCAAAAACGGTGCATCGGCGGCCGATGAATCGGCAAGCCGATGAATCGTGGCAACCCTAATTATATATGAAAACTCAAGTAATATTGTTTTTAAGTAAACCTACATGTACAAATGATTTAACATCTCACGCTATTTTATTTCCATTACAGTATTTTATTATAGAGCTACGAGTATATTTTACTATTATTTGGTATGCTAACTATATGACGGGGCCTAGGCCTAACAGGAAATAAAGATTGGGTTGAGAATATTTGTGGTTAATATTATGTATGATGGATAAGAACGGTATTGATTTTTTAATGTTGTTTACCTATTGCCTTTCATGTGTACAGTAGTAAATAAAAACAGCCAATGTTCGTTTTTTCAAGCTAAATAAGCTGTAAAACTGTTTACATGGACTTAATGCATGTTGACCCTAGTGAGTCATAATTACTTTATTATTTTGCTGGCATTAGTACGTGGGTATATGCATGTAAAGATTATTTCATACGCATATTAGGGAAGTAACTGTATACAGGTTGACGTGATGTAGTCACATGACGTAATTATATAATGTACATAATGGTATGTTGACTAGTTATTATTATTATGTACTGATGCAAACGAATGCTTATTTCTTCCCAGCTACAGAATAAACTGACTGAATAAATTGACTCTTTTTAGCAAGTCATGGTGGGTAACCATGTACCAATTTATGTATTTGTGATTGTTTGATGTTCATGGATGTGGAACCTGGATCAGGCCAAATACAAACAATTTTGACCGATCATTTTCAATTTACCCAATTAACACGTTTCGTGTTTTCTAGGCAAACATCTTTTACAGTATATGGCATAGAAAAATTTAACGAAAATCGATTATCTAAAGCTTTTGCATTTCACCCTGCTCATTTAAGACTAAAAACGTTTTTTAAGCTGGGTCGTAACATAACATACAATAACTCAATGCGAACAGCTCAAAGCTGCACCAACTCAAAGCAGGCAATTCATTGCAGGCCATATTTTGTGGCAATGCAAATAAACAGCAGAACATAACTTGTAGCGTGACATATTCATAGCAACAAAAAGCAACTGGTAGCAATATTTATTAAAAATCAGAACTGAATTGCCATTGCCCTTGTTCACTGATAACAGTTAAGATGTGTGTTCGTAGGCTGAGGGAATTGAACAGAACAGACAAACACACACCGGCAGTTAAAGAATACATTTATTACTTACCTTTCTATTTACATTTTCTTCAATTTACATTTGCATACAGCATGCTTAGCTATGCTTACATTGAATATTAACGCGTTAAATTTTTAACGCGACAAGTTTTGCATATTTGTATTGCTACAAATTATGCCCTGCAATGAGTTACCTGCAGTGAATTGTTGCAGCTCTGAGTTGTTCGCTTTGAGATGTCCAGTTACCGGTCGTTCCGAATTCAATGCTTTTGTATCTGTGAATTTATTTGACTTGAATTTTGAGTGCAAGATTCAAAAAAATTCAGGTCTGCAATTTCACACATGCCCGAAGAAATATTTGTAATCAATGAAAACTCACAATGTTCCCAACTCAATATTTCTGAACCGGCATAAATATGCGAATACCAAATGAAACATGTAGTGTTATCAGCAATGTTGACTTATCCGAGTTTGTTTGTAGCAAAGCAGTGGAAATAACGCAGCATATAAAGTATCTTTCATAACTAAATAATTTTATCTGTACTTTATCTGCGCAAATGGCTATATTCGACAAGCAAATTACACTTAATTCAGCTGTACCTACCTATGATTCATGATAATCATTGTGCTTCATGCCAAACTATGCGCTTGAAAGTGTAGGGTGCAAATGAAAAACTGAAAGGTATTTATCCATCTGACACTGCATTCGACGCGACGAGGTTACTTTATATTATATTTGTTAATAAAGAATAATAAACGATTTTTATTTTGCAGATCATTATAGAATATCAATGTATGTACATACCGGTGTGGCGCGATATTACATTATCAGTTGGATTATCGAATGTTCGTGATGGCGATTTATGCTGTACTGACTGCACCAACTGAAATATTTTTCGTTCTTTCTGTTCTTAAAATCAGGTCAGCTTTTTTAATTTTAACACTCCGTACAAGTTAGAACGTTGAGACTTTCAGTTATAACCAAGTAAAGCTGTGTGATATTTCACAAAGTTTACAATTAAATTTCGCACTAGTATTGCAATACATACTCAGATCCATTATGTGCTAGAGGAGTTTGGATTCAATGCAGGAAAGAATGCTGGCCGTCATGAACAAAAACGTTCCTGACATTCCTCATGATGTCATATTCGTTGTTGGAGAGGAAAAGGTAAACATTTCCTGTCACAAAATATTTCTGGCCATATTATCACCAGTATTTGAAGCAATGTTCAGCCGTCGCCACAGTACTCAAGAAACACCACCAACTGGAATGGAAACTGTTTCGATTTCAACAACCACTGAATGTATTCCAGTAAGCAAAATAAATTAGTACTAATAAATTCCAAAAGGGTACTTATTAGGGTACCTAATTTTATTGCCTCAAAAAACTTTACTATTCGTTAATATCGTTAAAATAAGTCTATCCGATATTTCTAACAATCATTACTTTTTAACAGTTAAAAAATCGTATAGAATCAAATCGTAAAGATTCATTATCCCTAATTAAACAGATCATCATTCCGGATGTACATCCAGATGGGTTAAAAAACATCATAAAGGTATAACTCAATTTACACAAAAACCTGAGTCAAATAATCCGCAATGATATAAGTACAGAAATTAAAACTTGTGGAAACTATATCATCAGTGGGTTGTTGCAATATTATGTTAACTTTTCTTCCTCGCGTTTGTATTATAATTAATGACTAATTCAAGTATGCTTACACCGGAGTGATAAACGTGGACCTGAAAGATGTGATAGCTACAATGTATGCTTCCCATAAATACGACATCCCTGAACTAACTAAACATTGCTCGCAGTTATTACACTCCAATTTAAGCGTGGACAATGTCGTCACAATATATCAGGCTTCTTCTATTTTAAACGAAATGAAACTGAAAGAGACGGCATGGGAATTCATTGAAAAGTAATTCATAATAATTTTAACCGTGCATGTTTGTAAATTAAAATGTTAATTCCTTACTTTGTCAATAAAATAGAAATGGGGGTATATTGTTGGATTCTGAAGAGTTTGTTTCATTCTCGGAAGAGAATTTACTAAAATTCTTAAGGTTGGAAAACATTCCTTCTTTGAAATCCGAAGTGGATGTATTTAAAGCGGTATTAAGGTAAATAAATTAATCTTGTGCTGAAGGTCGTAATAAACAGGGCCGGCCTTACGTTTTGTGGGGCACTAGGCGAAAATTTTTGCTGGGCGCTTGGCAAAACTATGAACTTTAGCGAAACAGCAACATACTTGTCAATGTATGCCTTCACAGTGTCGTAAAGAGCAACTTGCTGAATCTGCAAACCTTATAATGTGTCTAACTGCATTTTTAGATACTTTAAGTACTCTGTTTTGGTCTAATGTAATATTTATATTGGATTGAAAGTAGTAGGTCAAAATTAATAATGTCACAAGTTTTGTAATGGGTATGCTGGAAAGCAAACTTTTGGAGCTTTTCTGATTGCAGAATATTCTAAACAACCGGCAATGCCGTTTCCAGTTGACAAAATGGCTAGGTCAAATAGCCTGCCAGCTGTCTAAGGAAAATGTCGATTATTAATAATTATAATTATTTTTATTTTGGAGAAGCTACGTCCCACTGAAGCAACGGTGCCGGTGACATGGAATGGATACAAGGGTAGATACTACAAATACGATTGAGATAACATAACTAATAAAAAAGAAATAAAATATAACACTGTTGAACCAGATAAATGTGAATATTTAACCTACGGTGTATTTTTTCACTGGACAATCTATGTTGAATGATTTAAAATTTACTATCAGTTTTTTGCTTGCCTTTAATTTTGGAGAGTGCGGGGCCCCTAAAAGCGTGGGGCCCTAGTCGGCTGCTTTACCTGCATGTTCCTAGGGCTGGCCCTGGTAAAAAATATGAAATTATAATACTTGATACTTATTGTGCATTCATGTAATCTGTAAGATTATGGGTGTAATTTGCATAGATTCTAAATGCCGTTTTTATGCTTTAAATCATTACCTCAATTGTTATCGACCCTAAAGTTTTGGTACTTTTTATTAGGTGGGGTAATTTTCAGTGTGATCACAAAGGACTTGATCGGACAAAAGAAAATCTGAGAACCGTTTTAGAAAATTCGATTTTGTTAATTCGATTTCCTGCAATGGAAGTGGATGAATTTAACAAAATTGTAGAACCAAGTGGTGTATTGAAATCAAAAGAATGTATACCAATGTTCAAATATTTTACCACGACTGGTGAAAATAGGTTTGATGCAGTGTCGCAGAAAATGGTTTTCTGCCCTGTATCCTAAATTTGCCGGCCTGCCCGGAACGGGCAGGGCGACTCCTGCCTTCCCGGTATCCTAGATACAATGGCTAAACTGCCCGGTATCATAGATACAATGGCTAAACTGTCCGGTATCCTAGGTAAAATGGCTTACGTGGCCGACAATGCAACTGTTGTAATTATATTAGCTTATTTAAATGTCATACATTTTTCGATTGTTGTGCAATTGATGGGTAAGAGAACAAACAAGACAAGTGTAAAGGGAACAATTTACAGTTGAAAATTTCCGTAAATAAAATAGTGCTTAGCACTGCCTGCCCGATTTGTTTGCCAATGGTGCTCCGGGCAGGGCAGCGCTTCGCGCTGACTGCCCGATTTTGGTTAACAATTGCCCTCCGGGCAGGGCAGCGCTTCGCGCTGCCCTCCCGGTATCCAAGATACCACGTATTTTGCCCTGCCCTCCCGGTATCCACGATACCAAAAAAAGGCACTTTCTGTGAGACTGGTTTGATGCTTTTTGAAAGTTTACCTAATAAAGCTGTGTAGAAAATACAAGTTATTCTGTATAGTTAAGAAACATACATATCTACGCAGAGTTTCGATTGGTGCAACATTGCCATACTCAAGTAAAAGAAGGGCCGCATGTGGAAAGTTCGTGTTTTGTAATGCAGCTATAAACAATTCATTAGAAATAATGCCCGTTGGAAGAACATACTGCGACCAGTAAGTGGCTAGTTCAGCCTAATTTATCAAGATCTAATTCCGAAAATATTTCTGTAGACGCTGCAAATGATACCCTTACAAAATTTTTAATGAATTCGTAGATTTACAGTTATTGGAAATACTGATGTGATAAAATTAAAATCTGTTGGTATTGTGTTGCCATCAAATTTTGCATCTGGGACTGGCAAATCTGTTTCAGTTGGTTTGTATGATTTTTCACTTAATCAAATTACACATACGGCCACTTCAATGGTGTCAAAACCATTAGAAATAAGTTACCTTGACTTCGGAAATCCTGTGAGCTTGAAATCTAATGTACAGTATCAACTATGTGCTAACATCAACGTCAATCCAAATGTAATATATTTTTCGTAATAATTGTTTAACATGATATTTGAGCTTAACTTTAACTTACGCTAATTCAAATAACTGCCTTTTTAGTTCAAAACCGTTGACAATACTGTTCAGTTTGTGAAATACTCTAACGCTATATTGAGCCAATCCACTTTCACCTGGAACACTGCTAATAAACAGCAGTTGACAATTAATTTTATTCCTAAGAATCACGTCATTTGGGGGTTGAAATTTGATAATTAATATTTATATTATTCATCAAAGATTTAGACTCAATTAAATAACTTTTTTAATGAAGATGAAGAAGACAAAATTCTCTGCTATGGAGACTTCAGTTGCAATATCAAGAGATTCATGACAAGAATTTTTGTTACTAATGAATTTGTTTTTACGGTGTGTTATTTTTTTTAAATTAACATGAGTTTACTGTATTTAAATTGGACGAATGAGATTTTAAAAATAATTTGCATTGCATGGTCTATACAAATATTTGTTAGTGCGAATGATTCTACAGCAAGCTGAAATTTATTTCAAACAAAATATCGTTTACGCTTATTTACCACTAACGGATCCGGCAAACAGTTGTTAAGTAAAATTATGTGAGTAGTTGACTCATTTTTTCAAACAATTGCGAATGACAAAGGGTAAATTCATTGCAGTGGAGTACGTTTAAATGTTTACTTTAATTTTTAGCAATATCATAACGAAGCACCCTTGAAATAGAATTGTTTTTAATTTAAGGACAAACGTTGTGCTTCGTACGTGTTTTATATTATTTGTATACATATTTCTTAAAATTTTATTTACAATAAAAATAATAATGTTGTCATGGAGAAAAGCAGTATGCCTACGTCTGTACTTTTATTTAATTAAACTTACCATTTATTGGAGTCATTTGAAATCCATGGTCATTGTTGTTGTTTTTTTATCTTATATTCCCGCCAAAAAGTTTAAAGTTACTTAAAATCCGAAAGTCAGTCACCAATAAGTAACACAGCAACGGCTTTCGTATCAGTATTCATAACAATAATATTACACAAAATTCCACAAAAATTGATTTTGGTTTCCCCAAAATAGTATGATGTTCTGTTTGTGATTAAATAATTGCATTAGTTGAATACCTAGTTACTAGTGACTATCATCTTTTTATCAGGCCAGTAACCAAAAATTGCAATGTCGGAAGGAAAATCATGAAATCATTTTGCATGCCTTCGAATGCAAATAACCTATTTTTAGCAGTTTGGCTGGAGTGGGTCCCGAAAACCCCCGACTACCCCAGATACGCCCTTGTGCCATAGTATTTTGGTATTTACTTTTTTGTCGGGGTTTTGGTCTCCAGATTTGCCAACTTGATAGAAAAATTAACTGTTCTCGCGCAAAAATGTATTTAGTAATAGTATACCCGGGATTCTGTAATGGCTTACCCGGGAATGCTGTAATGGCGTACCCGGGATTCTGTAATGGGTTACTACTCGGGATTCTGTTTGGCTTACCCGGGATTCGTAATGGTTTAGGCACCTGTGGTTTATTTAAAGCAGAATGCAGGAGAGTTTTAAAATATTCTTAGAATGCGTATTTGCAGACGAAGGCTGTAAATGCCTCTTTTACGGAATGTGGGTAAGCCAAAGCCACGTACTTTCAATAACTGAATATTGAATGTTAGATTCGCCCTTGACGATTCAAAGAGAACCAATTTTGCATAAGGAATTACACCATAAGTGTAATGTAATAATAATTGATTGTATGCAATCCAGTATGGTAGTACGCGTAAGTCTTTGAAACTATTCCAGTTAATCAATCATTCATCCTCGGGAAGATAAGGACCGTTTATCTATTGACAGCCATGATTTCGGGTACGAGGTTTCACAAATGAGTTCAATATATAGTCATTCTTAAAATAATTGGCTGGGAAACATCATCCTTATATAATTTTACTCCACTTGTGATACTAATTTTGCAACGGTGAGTTATTACGCGACATTTTGCATTATTCCATTTATTCGTTTCCATTTCCATCGAAATTATTTAAAAATTAATATTACAAATCGAAACATGTACATATAATAAACATATTTAATTATAGTTGGGTTGTTAGCTCGGTTGGAAAAATGTGTGAAGCATGTTTTGCCTGTTTCTGCCCCACTTGTTTTGTGTGTTGCAAGCGAGGCTGCGGTTCAGATTGCTGCATTAATTGGCTCTTGGGTTTCCTTTGCTACGTTCCTGCCGTGATCCATGCATGTAGCTTTGTTAATGAGCACGATACGGTCAATCAACAAGTTGTCATAGTACAACAACCTCAGTCGCAGCAAATACAAGCAGTAAGCAATTTCAACAACTTCCAATCCATGGGAGCCCCGGTCAACTATAACCAGAATCAAAATTATCCACCGCCCGAATTTTATAATCATCCGCCACCACAAACAGGAGCGCCTCCGAATTTTAACCAGAATCCCTATTATCCTCCAACCGATATGTATAATCGCCCACAATCACCAACAGGAGTACCACCAAATTTTGTTCAGAATTCGAATTATGCCCCACCTGAATTTTATAATCGCCCACAATCACCAACAGGAGCGCCCGTAAACTTTAACCACAACCAAAATTATCCCTCGTCCGATTTTAATAATTACCCGCAAAAACCACCTGGATCGGGGGCAAATATGAACCAGATGCCAAGTTCTCCTCCACCCGACTACTACTAATGTTACTTTCGCTCAGGTTCCAAATTGATATCTTTTCCAGTTGTATTATTTTAAGTACTATTTGGTAATTTTAAAAAGTGTTCATTAAATAACGAAAGCCAGAACGGTTTTTAAAGTTTATTCAACATTTTTTAAGCTATTTAAAAGATTGTGAATTGATCAGGTGTCTCAAAAAATCTTCTAGTTCTCCTACTATCACTGATATTAAAAAAACTGAATTTTATTATTGTGGCAAAATTTAAGCCAATATTGTTGAGAATTAGACCGGTTAATCATTCATTGCACGCGTTTGTACTTCAGTGATATCTGAAGTGTTTCAATTAGATTGATAAAATGTTATTTCACTTATAATGGAAGTAAAGATAATATTGAATAAAATCACTTTTATGCAACAGTGCTACAATAAAATTCTGTTGTTCGTTCATTTACCACTCATTATTAAGCAATGAGATTATTTATTAATAAACTGTATCTAACGATTTAGCAGAAACATTTACATGAAACGAACTATACGTGATAACTATACTTATCAGTTTCAATTTAACTTCACCTCTTTCACTTAAATTTCTTCAACGGCTATGTATGATAAACATTTGTTATGTAATGGTTGAGTGATTAAATCCGGTCTTCGAACTAATAATTATTATTTATGGATTTGTCATTGCCTCAAAAAGAAACGACGCTAACAGGAATAACACCAGGCACAAGCTGCTAATCATTACATGAATCGATGTAAAAATGATGATCTTTCGAACGGTATATGGTACATGAGAGTACAGGACTAGGTCTATTGGAACTACAGCCGAAATGCTAAGATTTCAGGGTATTCCTACTCAATAAGGCGTTAAGAGTGAGGTACAGGAGATAATGTACAATTAAAACTAACTTTATTCCAAGAATTAATTGACTTCACACACTAGATACAATTATAACCGAAGACTCTGTACAAAACCGCTTGTACGCTCCGGATGAGACTTCTACACGTTGACTCTCCGAAGGAGACTCTTCTTCTCAGACTGCTTCTGAGAGACTTTTCTCGAACACTTCTGTCGAGAGACTATATAGACTAAATTTGATTGAACACACAAGACTTAGCCTAAAACTACTCTAAACGATTAAGAAACGTAAAACAGACGCCACTTTACACATGACACTTCACACAACAAATAAGATTAAGTGGCGCGTTCCTTAAACAATTAAATAAATCCAGAATATTTAACAATAAAGACAAATGGCGTTTCAGCCCTAAATAATTCACATTGCCCCAGATGTAACAAGGTCATAGGGTAACCATATTATGACGACAATAGATGTGTTACGCGGTGTACATCAATAATTAATGCCTATGGGCGATTTAATATATAATTAACTTAGATGTTCTTATTATCAATCAGATTTAATATTTTTCTTTGAATTTTAACGAAATTTCATTTATTTTTAATGAATACTTCCCTTCTGTACTTGACGCAGGTTTATTTTTCATTGATTTGTAAAATGATTTAAATTCGCTAAATCAATTTTCCCTAATTTAAAGCAAGATTCCTCTGTTTTAAGATAATTTAAATATATTCAAAAAAATTATTACTCCATAGTAATACACAATCCCAAATACATGCTAACATTCTATTGATTTATACATACAAAGAAAAAATCGCATTATGACACAAAAAATACATTAATAATCCGTCAAACTTAAATGCTAGACAATGAGTTTAAATCAGTTTTATTGTCGCAAACTGGCAAAATAATAATTATTATTTCATCTTTACATAATGAAATGTGGGTTCTTCAATTGCTTGAGTAAAGACGTATGTACATATCTATCCTTATCGCCTTCCAACATTCCGAGAAAAGGGGTTGTTACGACTGACACTCCGTATTTTTTATGTTATTTTATTGAACTTTTCAACAATTACTTGTAGAGTATTAGTATCAGCTACCATTCGATCGTGTCGACTCTAGCTGATCTCATGAATACTAATCAAAACTTATACTTTTTCTTATTGACTTTAACAACAATTTCATATAACAATTAACAATTATAATGTAACACTTTTCATGCATTGTGACCTTGGTAACACGGGTTACTTAGCTTTTACGGTCAAATGGCGCAAATGTTGTCTTTTCTTTGACCTCCAATCCCCCTTCTGACGAATTGAAACCCACCACATACAAAGTTTTAGATACGCCTTTGTTCTTGCGCGTTGTAAACATTTAAATATTTTCTTTGCTGTCCAACTTATAAATGATTGCACCAGCTTAATGAAAGAATAGAATGCTAAAAGCATCGAACAAATTATTTCGTGCATAACCTTATGTATTTCATATCTATCTACGCAAAATTCAGTGAAAAGTACGACAAAGAAAACGCACAGTGCTATTCCACAGATCACAAATATTGTATAAATTCTAACTGTCAACTTCATCACCTTTGCCTGCCTTTCAAAAAATTCAAATTTAGCCGCTTGTTTAAACACGGAAATTTTTTCCACAGCAGTGCGATCAAATTTGTTAAAAAATTCCGATAAACCACTAGCAGCAAATTGTGAGAACCCACTATACAAAAGATTTTGAAACCGATTTGTATATACATTGAAATATATTTCCTCGTCAACTGTATCGGGTAAAATGTAACATTGAATTCTTTTATAAGGAGTGGTGATATATTCACTGTACTCTAGTATATTCATAACTTTATTTACATGGTAATAATTCATGCTTTTGAAAAACCTTTGTTCATCCAAAATGATCTTGCGATTTACGTCATTAATCTCTTCCATGTTATCCGACACTGTGCTTGTAATATTATATTTCATGAGGAGAGATTCGAATTGGAAAAATGCTTGTGTCGTCGCATTACATACACTACCACCGTTTAATAATCTTTCAACCTGACACCTTAGTTTGTATCCATTGTCAATAAGTTCGCCGAAATTCTTGAACGGTAATTTGTCAAATGGAGCTAAGTACTCCGCCTGTACAAAACATTCGTAAAATACTGACAGAAGCCAACCGAAAAATGCGAATAGCAAAATAATTTTCTTGGAGACGAGAGTGTGGTTTTGTCGCAGGCTAAGTGCAATCCCCGTAAACCAAGAAAAGGAATGACTCGCTTTTGAAATGAATTTTACCTTCAGAAGGTACAAGTAGCAATATGCCGTGAAGAAAATGTAAGAACCACAAATACAAATCCATGACGCTGTGTCGAATCCAATTCGAACCCAACTTAAATAGAAAAATGAATCCGACCTTTTTCTTTTACAGTAAAGTACATGCCAACGATGGATTCGATTATACCCTATTTTGTATTCGTAAATCCTAAATATTTGCGGATTGTCATAAATAAAGTGCAATGGTTGTTCATACCACATGTAGCTGTATTTGTTCTCTTCTCCATAACTCATTTTAGTGAAATTCTGTTTTTCAATTATTAATTCAATTCCAAACTGACTGGAATCGCAACGAGTTCTCCAAGGATTGCTGATGTATTCATACACGGTGTAACATTTGTGTCTTTTGTCTTTCTGATAGTCATAATATAAATATTTGTTCTCGTTGTATTTAATTAGGTTGATCCTAGCCCAATCCCATTTGGACGGGTCATTTGTGTATTCACCAATCAGTCGTATTAATTTTTCTCCAAAAGTTGACCGTATGAAAATTTTTATTTTCCATTTTAAGCTAATGAACAAATGTACAATTTTTGCATCAAATCTTCTCGTGTATTGTTTTGACTTTTTTAACAGTACTGATCTTCGTGCGAGTTGTCCCATTGGATGAACTATTATAAAATAACTGTTTTCCCGAAAACCTCTGAAATTATCCATTGTTTTTTTAATTTGTGTCAACGAAACTGGCTCCAATATGACATTTATGTCGCAAAATTCTTTGGGTAATACACTTGATTCGATATTTTCATTAACGTTTAATTCAATCCTTTCATTGTAAGAGTAAATCGTCCATGGCTGAGAATATTGATTGGACAACAAAAATGATTCCAACCAGTTTTTCTTCGTAGTCTGACATATAGTTACATGAAAATGACAACGACTAAAATGTTCGAAACTAACTGGAAACGAACGTGTTGGAGATGATGCTGTCATTTCAGACAATTTAACAATAATTAGGAAAATACAGGGGGTAGCCATTATATTTCCTTTGGAAAACAACATGGTGATTCCCATTATTGTTTAATTTTTCATTCCGCTTTGTACTGGACTTGGTGGGGAGCAGGAAATTTAAGAACTTTTAAATAGGAATAAGAATGGCGATTTGTTTAACAGTTATGTCTCAACTGAATTGTGGGTATAAATTGTTCTGTTGTTTAATTTGATGCGTGTTTTAATTTAGCAAAAAGGTTCTAGATTAAATATTCCTATCGTTCCAGTTTGTTACTTTACGTAGATTATTTTCCCTCAGCCTCAGATAGTAACAAATTATTAACCCTAGGTAATCTAAATCAAATATTGTCTACAGTTGCACACTTCATTTTGTGTGATGTAATACCTTTGTAGGCATATGTGCAATTTTCAGTGAGTTGAAGCTGGTAAACTTGTATTTTTGTCAGTTTAAAAAAACATTAAGGAAGATTCCGTGCTTCTTTCTTTGTAAACCTTGCACAATGATTGTCAACTGTGATTCAGTTTTCGAAAACGCCAAATTTTCTAATCAAGCCTTTGTTTCAAAAGCTTTATAGATTGCCAAAGATAATGATACTGGTAAGATAAACAATGTCGATAAATCAGCATACATATTATATTACAATTAATAATTAATATATAACCAAGTCAATTAGTGATATTATAAAATGTATATGTTTTGAAAAAAAAAATTCTAGTTACAAACAAAATGTTGTTCCACCTATTGCGTTATGCCGGGACAAAATGGGTTAATGAATTATTTTAACATAAATTTCTTTCACACGCAAACTTAAAGCTAACGCCATGACTCGGTTTATTTCTTTACTTTTGTTTACTTTTACTTCCATAAGTAACCTTAGAAACATATACTTATCCAAAATGAAAAAATATTCGTGCTAAATAAACTAAGCAAGAAGGAGTTGATTGATGGATCCTTTCTACGAACTTAACCTCCGATGTTGGAAAAACCCTACAGTCTGCGATTCAGAATGCCGGGACATTTTCGGCGATGCCGAAAATATCTTTTTTAAGTATCTGGCATGCACAATCAAGTAAAAATTCCAATAACATAGTTTGCCGTTTTTTGCCTTTAGATTTTGTGACTAATAAATTGAGAAATATATTAAGAAATGGTAGTTTACATTCACAAAATGTTTCTAGGGTACCGGGAAGAAATTATTTTTCCGGCAGCGTTAACCTCACTTACGTCCCCAATCCAACTACCATGATATTTTTAAATATAATATATTAGTAAAAATTGTTATTCTGCTGCTAACCTAACTTATTTGACAACCCTATGGTGACTTTGTTAATAATATTATTCTTGCGCTACTTTATTACAGCATCGAATTTTTTATTTTGGTTGCAAATCAAGTTCTGTTTTTATTCAGGCGTGGTGTTAATGGATTATATTTAATACTGCTTTTTCCTTGAAACTTCTGGCTCAACTCTAATCATTGGTCCTACCTAAACTTCTCATGCTTACTAAACGAGCTGTTTTGCAACAATCTCAATCGATTTCTAGTTTTTATCCTCGTATATTTTATTGTGTGACAAATTTCCCCATTTCCCAGCGAATGAATCAAGCCTGATGAATGAACCATGACTGCGAAGAACGAACCACATGCTGTTAGCATTTACCAACTGTATAACCCAGGAAACATTCACAGACTAAAATCGTATATGTTGAAAAAATATAATTAAATATGTCACAATTAAAAGTGTCAGTTACGAAACTAATTCTTCATTAAATATTGAAATCAATGTGAAAAGTTATGACTTATGAAAATGAGCATGAAATTAATAATAAATTAACAATTATTAATAAATAAATGAATAGTCACAAATAAACAATTAATAATAAATCAACAAATAATCATAAATTAACAATTAATAATAAATTAATAACCATATTTAATGGAAACATTTACGAAAGAACAAGTGCATGCCCTCAATGTATCATGGGTTCTATTTGTACTAAGCAAGCTATAAAACAAATCAAAATATTAGTTTGCAGGCGAAAACTGTTATTTACTACAGCTACATTTCTCATTATTAGTTTGTGCAGTAGACAAGCTTAAGCACGATGTACACTGTAATAATTTCATTTGCTATTCTCGTTTTCCTGGCTGTTTGGAATAAAAATTTATTGAAACGTCGCAAGTTACCATCTGGCATGACTTAGTTAATTTTTAATGTTTTATTTTTTATTTTGGGACAATTTGTTAACAGTTTATTTTAATCTAACTTTCTGGTAGGACATCTCAGTGTGCCAATTATCGGCAGTGTTTTCAGTGCAGGATCCAAGCCACATGAAAAACTATCTAAGCTCAAACATAAGTATGGAAAAGTTGTGGCATTTAACTTTGGATCTTATCGGTAAGTCCAGCGGGCGCTTAACGATTTTAGTAAATCTATTTGTTTTTCAGTGACTTTTAAAAAAAATGGAAGCCAAAGGAGTTTCTATTTAAATGGAAAAGAGACATTCATTTGTTGCTGCACAAAGTCACAGTTATAATTATTTTGTGCCCCTGTGCTGTAGCAGATAGCTAATCTCAGTCCTCCTCAGAATGGATTTCTAGATACGGAATTGACAGTTGCAAGGTTGCTAAGGGACTTATAGGTTGTCCCCTCCCAATATTTTTGAATTTAAAATACGCTTCTTTCACCCTCGACCCAATTTTGCCAGATTTGTGTCCAGGCACTAAAATTTCATACAATGCTGTGATGGAATCACCAGAGTTACTACGAGAATTAAAAAATCGGCATTGTTAATTCCAAAATATTCGCAGGGGATAACCTGGTAGTCTCTTATGAACCTTGTGACAGTGGTAATAATATTATAGTGGGATTGTGCTAAATGACATGGACACTATTAAAGAAGCATTCAATAAGAGAGAATTTCAGAGTCGCCCTGTAGTCGAAGCAAGTGATTTCATGAGGCGAAAAAAATTATCGGGTAAAATTAAATAAATTTGATTGATTAAATCTCTACTGTAATTATTCAATAGTCTAATCAAAAATTAAACTCCAATTTATTGTATTCATTTTTTAATCATAATTAAGCACACTCAACTTCAGTAATTAAGTAAATGATTGTTAAATTTGCAGGCATTATATTCAATTCCGAAGAGGCCAGTGACGAGCAACGAGCATTTGTTCTGAAAACCCTGAAAAACTTTGGAATGGGAAAAACGTCCATCGAAAATCTGTTACATGAAGAAATGCAACGGCTTTTCGAAACTTTTGATCAACAATTAGAAACTCCCATTGTCAACGATGAGTTATTTCAATTGTCCACTGTAAGTGCACTATGGAGTATTATGACTGGAGAGTACGGCAAAGTAGAAGATCCGGAGTTTATGCATTTATTGCACAACTTCCGAAAGTAAGAATTGATTTAAAGATATTTAGCTACAAAATAATAAATTAATTTTAAATGAACCCATTACAGTAATTTTTTTATTATTGTGTTTCTGTTTTGTTTTTACAGAGGATCAAACAGTTTTAATATATTCACTTTATTTTTACCAACACTCTCAAAATTGTTTCCAAATCTCTCTGGATGGAATGATCTAACTACAGCTAGCGCTGAATTAAATCATTGCATTGATAAAACAATTAAAGCGCGTCAAACTATATACAACATTGATGAAGAACCTAAAGATTTTGTTGAAGCATATCTAACAAAAATAAAAAACACAACTGATGAAAAATCAAGTTTCTTTGGAAAAAATGGTGGTATGTAATTTAGATTTTGTGAAATTGACGCTAATTAGATGTTTATGTTTATAAAAGCTTTCTTATATTATTTTGTGTTTACGACAATTTACATAGCGTGTTAGCTGACTTTCTTAGCGCTGGCGTAGACACAATCACTGCTAGTCTTACTTGGTTTTTGACAGTGGCAATATACAACCCAATTGTACAAGAAAAAATGCATTCAGAAATTGACCGAGTTATTGGAAGAAACCGATTACCTACTTTAGCAGATCGCCGAGAGTAAGTGCGTTTAAAGCTAATCATAAATATTTTAGATTTCTTCTTGTGATTAAGTGTGGTAAATAATTTCATGGTGGATTTGATGCTTCCCGCTTTAAAAAATTAAAGGCAGAAAAATTGCACAAAATAATGACATTGTTATTATAATGACATAATTATTAGGTGTCAGTACATTGAGAGTGTAATTTATGAGCTCCTTCGGTATTCGTCCGTGGTACCACTTGGCTTGCCTCGTGCAACTTCTGCAGATGTTAAAATCGAAGAATATGTCATTCCAAACGGAACGGTTGTAATGTGGAATGCATACGATGCTCTTCATGACACAAAAATATGGGATTGTCCCGAAGAATTCAAACCTGAAAGATTTTTAAACGAAGGTGGAACGGCCATAGAAAGAAGTGTTGCAAGAAATGTCGATATTGTCTTTGGTCACGGCAAAAGGATGTGTCCTGGTGAATCATTGGCAAAAGATGAGTTATTTCTTTTTATCACTGGATTATGTCAACGGTATCTTTTTAAGCGGGACCCAAAATGTAAATATGGGGAACAAATTGACACGAAATTGGCAATTTCATTGATTCCGGTGCCCCATATGTTACTGATAATGAAACGGCAAAATTAGGATATACATGCAGGTAATACACTTGGTGATTGGTTGGTTCAAATATTAAGTATATATTTGCAATTAAAATCGGTCACGTAATATGTGTTCCGTAATATTTCTAGATTAAAAATTATTTAAAAGTGGTACAAAGAAAAATATAAATAATATAACTATTTACTACTAACATTATTAATATATTTATTTTTTCAGATGAAAAATTGCTTTTATTCAAATTAAAAGTTACTGACGCAATAAATTAAATTTTAAACAAAACCGCTTTTCCAAAAACATTTACAGGAATAAGAGTAATATACAATGACAAATAACATTTTGAAGTATAATTTATTTTGCATTATAAATAGTGAAGATACATATAGAACAAACTGTGCCTACTGGTTTTAAATCTGAATATTGTTAGCATTACAAACATTGGGAAGGGCCTGAAGGGCACTTTGGCATACATATTTTATAAAGTGCCATGGAATTAAAATAATCAATCTAGTAGAAGTTATTAATGATTTTATATAGGCAATGATTAAAATCCTATGAACGACACACACCTCTATTGGAAGTAACATTAAGCTGAGAGATAGAAGCACCAAGACAATTACAAAAATGCACCGATATTTGACAAAACTTTGATTTTTATTCATAGTAGACATGTAAGCGGCATTGACATGACCCGCAGGTATTTCCCCTGGAACAACTCCCCTAAGAGAGTTTGTGACAATTCATATAAATGTAAAAATGCAATTACAAGTGTTAAGTGACATTCCACCTAATTTGTTTGTAAAGAGTGTGAAAGTTTTCAATAATCGGCTATGTACATTCCAAATATTTATTGGAAGTGCATTAGCTTAGCCCACGCATCTATCTACGTATTTTCCTCATATCTAGTTATAAGTGACAAGTCTTAATATGTTTCGCCGTGGCTCGGTATCTTCAAGTCACAACTGCTAGCCTTCTTTCTCAATAGCTCAGCTCTCACTACCAAACCAGTTAAATACTTTTCGAAGGACCAGTCAGTCACTATGACGTGTGACAAAGCGCCATTGTCAATTGTTCCTATAGTGTCCCGTTTTTCAATCGCACTTTCTAATAAGCATTTTCTGATTATTTAAAGCAGATAGTTTAAACTCTACCACTTTCTAGTTATGTACTAAAACTCAGTACGGAAATTAATATAATATTATTTATTCAGGTTCACATTAAAACTAAATATGCACGGTATCTCCGTACGTAAAATAATATAACATGAACGGCGTAACTACGTATGGAATCTCCGGGCTTGAGCCCCTTCCAATTTCGGAAAAAGTGGTTGTCAGACCAAATTTGCGGCCGAATGCACGTTTTTTGGGGTTTGAGCCCCCACCAGACGGCTCGAGCCCCCCTCCTTTACTAATTTCTAGATACGCCCCTACAAAATGTATTTAAAAATACAATATCTTGTTCTTTAAGACCCAGTGTACGTCAAACGTGGGAAACTTGGTTCTAAAATAAATTAAGAATACAACTATTTTAATTAAATCAAAATTATGCTTTCTAAAGTAAAACTAATTAGTAGTTTAAGTTTCAAGAAAACTACTGACTAGTGATTAGCTGTAATTACAACGCCAATTTCGTATCAGTTTTATACATAATTACATTATAATACACTAATATTGGGCCCTGTTTTTTAACCCTGATATTTCTGAACTGAAGTGTTTTATTGGTGATAATTTGCTGATATAGTGTTGAAACTAATTGACTGTGTGCAATTTAGAAGAGATGTGAATTTCAATTCAATTATTAAGTGTATTAAATAAATAGGCTGTCTAAATTATTTAAAATGAATAATAAAATATTTACATTACACAAGAAACTAGACGTGGATGTTTACAAGGAGAGAATATTGTATTACATATACATTGTGGTAGGTAGTACGGTGGTAGAGCAAATTTCAGCGTGTAAAAATGTTTTATATTACTCTTGCTGTATTGCTCCACTGCAAAGCGCAACGTCTGTTTTATTGAGCACTACAAACGCATGTACTGTTTTATTATATTATATTATTATGTAGTTCTCGTATTATACGAGATGTAGAACTTTATTGTTATTGCTACTTCAGTTTGCGAATGATACATTTAACACATTTTTTTACCACGCTTCGACACCTATACATTCAGTTGTTGATCGTACCCCACTGAAACATTTAATCCAAACAATAATAACTTGATTACAGTCTGCAGACGTTTTAAACAATACATAGATATTATACGAGTTGTATTTGAATTTTTATCATCTTTATTGTATTGTAGCTAATTATTAAATATGCAACAAAGAATCTGGAAACAGTAACACACCCCCTGCTTAACAACACTATTAACACGAATACGCTAGAAATAGTTGTATGAAACAGTGCCGATTTGTATGTGCATAAAATACACACGCTACATAAATACGCGAATATTGTACTATTATATAATTTTTATTGTAGAAAAGTCGGTAGCAGTTCTTACTAATGTAAATCATTTTAAAAGTGTTTTTATAATGGGCGATAAAATGATAATATAGTTTGTAAACACTCGCTAACAACACTGATATGCCTAATTCACGGCGGAAATAGTTTGATTAAATTATTAAAATTCTGCTCGGATCCAACAGTTTTGGGGTCATGTTAATCGTGTTATTTATTATTGGTACGCTTTATACATTTCCGCACAAGAGTACAATATTAGGTAATGTTATTTTACCTAAGTTTATGTCTAATATATAAATCTCGGAAGTCAATAACTTTTCATATTCATTTGGTGATTTGGTTTTCATGCGGACGGTGTGCCGCTACGTACGTGACCTCGCAAAGTGTTATAAATGGCAAAACGAAAGGTAATTGGATTTTAAATATTAAATTGAAATTATGTTATTGTTTGATAGTTTTGTATTCAATGCTAATTTTTTTGAAATATATAACACTTAAATATTATTCATTTGCAATCGCATTTTACTTAATATATTTCGTCCAATTGACGCAAAAATTTTGAAATTTTATTTATTTATATCAATAACGTTTTGATAAATTGAATTTGATAAAAGTCAAAGCAATATACACTATAGTAATGGATTAATTTAAGAAAGGAAATATTAATAAATAATATAAAAATTCTGATTCTGAATTCCACAATCCGAAAACTATTCATTTAGTATCATTTTAGGCAAAATATTGTACATAATACTTGTATTAAACATTATTTTTAATTGCTCATTTTCAAATTTATAATTAAATAAGGTGCAATAAAGGCGTCAAAAATGAAATGGTATTACATATTAAGTGTATTTATAATAGCGAATCTACTAGATTTATCTCCAACTTTAGGAATTGTACTAATTTACTTATATTATGTGATAGTTTTTCTAATGTGAATATTTCCGCATTAGGTATCTGTGGTTCGCTGGGCAGCAGCACTCACCATTTGTTTAGCTGCGGGAATTCGATTGTCTTCTGGACTTCCTACACGTAATCCTATTAATTTCTTATATTAACCTGTCACTTTCAGACGTATTCATTCTACGATGTGGCTCTAATGTGTTTAAGAAATTAAATAATAAACACACCATTTGCGGTTCCATGTATATGGAGTGGATCTCAATAGCAGGGCTTATCAACCGATTATACGGTTTCACACTTATTATAAAATCTAAATAAATAACAGAGTTAGTTTTTCGTTTGTGTAAAATTGAAATTAAAAATTGAGACTTCAAACATTAAAATGAAATAGTAAGAATTTTTTGTAACAGCTACTAAAACTCCCAGGTCATTTGACTAATACAGATAGGAAAATGAAAAGAGCTAAAAATTGAACTCACTGCTGATATCAAGGGCGTATCTAGGGGGCTTGGGGCCACAGGGTGCCCGGGCACCTCCCCCCCCAATGTGGTCAAAAAATAGGTTATTTGCGGCCGAATACCGCAAATAACCGATTTTTTACACTTGGGCACCCACCCCAAAGGGCAATCCTAGTTACGCGCCTGGCTAATATGATGTGTCAGTTGCAGGGTACTAAAAAGCAATTAGCAATGCTTTTTTGCTTATTTTTATCTTTTAAACCTTTTTTAATTGTTCCTCGATCAAAAAATTCGTCGTTTCGTGAAACATATAAAAGCAAAAAACTTTTTTTCAAACTTTGTTGGAAGACTTTCCTTTTTTCAAACAAAGTTACCTTTTTTCTTAAAAAAGGCACCTTTTTTAGAGAAATTTTTAAAAAAGGCATGCCTTTTTTGTTCCCTGGTCAGTTGCAGGGTTCCTTATTAATAACCATATTATTTTATATCCCGAAATTACGAAAATTTCGCTGATCTATTTGAACATAAAAATATTCATGTGATATTATTATCATGAGAGAAATGATTATTCACTTATCCCCATAAATGGATTTTTCCATTGTATTAAGCCGCTCTTATTAATAATTTACCGCTATAAATTTTAATTTTCTGATCAGATCAGCTGAAACTATATGGTACAAAATTGAACCATAATTTATACGCTGATATTTAAATCGTTATCTATCACTAATTATGGGTACCAAAGACGTAACGAGGGGGAGCACAGAAGCACGCGCCCCCACCAAATTACGGAAAAAAGTGTTACTTGTGGATGTGGAAACACTATTGGGTGTTTTTATAGTTGGGGGG